>CM075850.1:8264561-8352061 GCA_037975125.1 Latrodectus hesperus
AATGCAGTTTATTATAGCAGGCTTTTGATTTTATAATGCAAAATCAACCTAGATGTTTAAAAAAATTGTATGCTAATTCACATGTATGTTTTGCGCTTAACATCTGCAATTGTTTTTGGTTGTAAGAACGAGCGTTTTTGGTTCTGCAATTGTTTTTGGTTCCAGTCCATTCCTCTAGCAACCAATTAACTTCACCTACGTGAAAGATCCGTGATTTTGGCACTTGGAGTCATTGGATTTGACTTCAAGTGGGCAACCAACCATCCACATATTATGCTACAAGTAACATAATATTTCATATAAAGTGCGAAAGAAAATATGGATTCATTGAGGAAGGTTTAGTATAATTTACAAAGTAAATTGTTTGAATAAATAATGTCCATTGAAAATTTTTCTTTGTTATTGTAAGTCTTATCATAAAATCAATTTAAAATGATAACCAATTTTAAAGTAAGGATTTAAAAGTATTTAGCTGGGAAATTCAATTCTTAAATTTAGAATTTTCCTAAGAATAATGGAACTTAGAGAAATTTTTGATGAAATCGTCACACATGTCAATTGAATATTTTTCAGGTGCATGAGAATTCAGATTGTGAAATCTATCGAATGATTATCGATTAAGTTACTTGGTATTATAAAAAATTGCTCTTTGAGTCTTTAATAATAAGAATACAAATGAGAATTTTAATATATAAAAAAAAATTAAAACATAGTTTATAGCCTATCAAAAGCAGTTAAAATGCAAAAATATTTTAAAATGCATTATTATATTTATAATTGGAAGAGCAAATGATTTCACCTAAAACCAAATCAATCAAATAACTTTACATAAAAACAATAAATACATCAATGCAAGTTGTAAGTTACATCGATGAAAGAATGAAATACTCAAATATTCTCATCAACTAATTGGTCTGTATTCTCTTTTGTCTTCTACATTCATTTCCGGTATTTAATTCCCAGTGAGTTTGTTTATCGCTCAACTGTTACTACAAACAACTAAAATCAAAGAAGCATTCGAACCTACAAACAGCTGAAGGGAAGACTAGCAAGCTAACATTTTGACTGCCACGTTTATGTTTAAATCTAATTAAAAAATTCAATTCGTTAGCACAAAAAACTTTTAATATTAAATTTATATATATATATATATATATATATATATATATATATATATATATATATATATATATATATATATATATATATATATATATATATATATATATATATATATATATATATTAATTCGGCTATTTCGCAATCCTGAGTACAAAGCGTTTATATGTTATTAATATTTATGAATTTTTTAGGTTTATTTAAGGTTAATTATTTATATAACGTGATATTATATGTTAAATTATGAAAATTAATTACATTTATAAATTATTTTTGTCATATAGCATTCGGCGATAAAACTTCTATAACAATTTATCGAATGCAAAATGTGAAAGATTTTAAAGGTAGATTATTATTATCTAACCTTAAAATTCGTTGATTTAAAATATAACCTAAAAATTCATTGATTTCATTCCACTTCAGTCATTAAGTGGAATGAAATTTTAATCATCATAACACATATTATATATTTGTATAAACTTCAGTGTTTTAAAAAACAAAAAATTGCACAGAGATTTTAATTTCAGTTATTTGGTTCATTCATATTTGAATGAAAGCATCCAAATTTTATAGATTTGAAATTTGCATATTAGACTATATTGAATGCTTTTAGTGAGGGACTGAAATGAATTCTCATATGAAATGTAATTCCTACAGTAAAATTAGGCAATAAAAAGTAACATCAGATGACAATCTTTGGATGGAATCTTTAGAACAAGAATACGAATTTCTTCATATGAATAAAGTTCTTTTTCCTTTCCGATGCCAAATGTTTGTCCAGGAAGGGCAGCTTGGAATTGAGTGAAACTTACTTTAGGTAGTAGGGTATCTACCTAACATAAAATAAAAACTACATTTTATTTCCAAATTTTAATTACGGTGTTTGTTATAAATTTAATTACTAATTAGCAATGATTTAATCAATTTGTAAAGTTACTTTTGCTGCGATGTCATTAGTTTGAGCAATGCAACCAGCTTCTCTGTTCACTTCGAGAAGAAAGTTTGTGATTATTTTACTCTTTCTTAAATCGCCATCTATGCCTAACAGCTTTGGATAAAGGTGAAATATTTACGATATTTCTTCTTCCTATATTCCCATACTGTAATTGTTTTAAATAAGGACATTTATTTTATTTATTATTATTTTTTTTTTTGGTAAAGGTATTACTTTTACCTACTTCGCCAAAAATGGTTACGCTTCTACCAATCCGTGGCGATATGAAACGCATTGAAAAGCGTATGAAAAAAGAATCTTAACTTCAATGTTTAATAAATGGTTATTAAATATTGAAATGCTAAGGGAATGTTAAAAGATGTACTTCTATACTAAAAGAGGTACTTCATTCGATTTGCTTTTAACTGATCTGTACCTGCGTTCTTTTCTTCGTTGCGAAACCAACGTTTAGATGGTAAACATTTACAATCAAGTATCCCTTGATTTTTTGGCGATTTTTTTGACGCCAAGTTGTGATTAATTAGATGGCCGCTACGCAAACGCTAAACAAAGATAAATTTTACTAGCAAATGTTTCGGCAAATTAAGAAATACTCAAATCTTTACAGAACACGGTTTTGAATAAAATTAAGTAAATTGTAAAAATGTTTTTTTAAACCCCGTATTATTATTCTAGAGGTACGCACATATTTTACAGCGAAAGCTACTGTTCACTAGTGTATTATATTTAATCAAAGGATTCAAATTTAAGTGATGACTTCTAAGTTCTTAGCAGCTATTCAGGAGGTTGCTTAATTATTGTCATATTCATATGATTATAGTTCATTTACAATTTACTTAAGACAATATGCTCAAAATTTTTCGAAACTTACTTTGAAATCTGTATGTTAAGTTGAATAGATATCAATTAAAAAATAGATAAATGTTTGAGCTTTTGCAAATATGAAATGTAGGAGCAAATATGTGCTGCAAAATTAGTAACGCATTTCCTAAGAAAATTCAATGCTCACCGCAAAATTCTGAAATGCTGCATTTATTCTTGTGGAGGAATCTCTAAATTCGTTGAAAGATGTGATATTTTCTATTGATAGAAAATCTATGAAATAAATACAAGATTAATTATTAATTGTACATATTCTATTTAACTGTTGTTTGATATTTCTCGGAATATTAAATGACTGTGTATATGTATTAATATAATGAAGAGTAACATCATTATATAAACAAGTAAATGAAGAGTAACAAATAAATGAAGAGAATTATCATTTTAAATGTTTTACTCCAAATAATTTATAGTATTAAACATTGCCATATTTTTCTATGGGGTTACAAAAATATCAAATGTTTTCTTTCGTCAATATTAATAAACATTCATAAATCAACATCTATGTCATTCGAATTTACAACTATCCTGAAATATATTGTCCAACCTTGAAAATGCAGCATTAAGAAGGAGTGGCCAGAAGTTGGCGAAATTCGGCAAACGAAGGGAGACAGCAATGTACAATAAGTGATCTGTATTTCGAAATGATATGCATAATAAGGAGCAAGAACAGGTTGTAGGATCACCGTGTGGATAGTGGTACACGGAACAACATATCTAAATACACAGTCCATGAGAGTAAGGATGGCGTCCTGAGGAATGACTCTCCATTCCTTAACAATTTGCCAAAGTGCGTCTTCTGACGGAGGCAGTGTCAGGGTCTGCAACTGTCGTCCAATCATATCCCAAACCTGTTCGATTGGTAAGAGATCTGGCTATCACAGTGGCCAAGAACGCAGCTGTACACCTTGCAGGCCATGTTGGCTGCTTCTAGCAATATGCGATCGGGCGTTATCTTGCTGATTAATGACATTGGGCACTCCCTGATGGTAGGGGAGTGTCACCGCCATTCAGCACATCATCCAAGTAACGTTGGCCTGTCATAGTGCTGTGAATATGAACTAGAAGTGACCTGGAATCGTACGCAATGTCGCCCACAACCATGATACCAAGTTATAGCTCTGTGGGGCATTCCACAATTGCTGCAAGATTGGACTTGTCTCCACATTGAGCCACACTCGTTCGCGGGGACCATCATTGCAGAAATGGAAGCGTGACTCATCTGAGAAGACAATCCTGTGCCACACCATTTTCAACGTCGCTCTAATCCAGCAATACTCTAGACGTTGGCGTGTGTGCTGTGGGGTCAATGGCAAACTCCTTAACAGACCAGTCGATGGCAAATGATTCTGCTTGATATGGGAGCATCCAACATGTCTTGTACATGCTGCAGAATTCAATAGATATGATTTGTGGTGCCGCCACCGCCTCACGTCAGATGCATTGATACACGCGTCACTCTGGCTGCACTGGCACCTCACAAAAGTCCCACAGTTTCTTGTTCCAACCATCTTCACCCCAACCGGTGCACTCTAGGCGCGTTCAGGTCTTCTACTGGAACAATGGCCTGGCATTCTCTCAATTACAGGTGTCCTTGACGACAAGAACTATTTTCCAAGCAGCAATAACGGCCTGAATATTGCCCGCTTCTATAGATCCTCACCTTATATCTTGCGCGGGAGAACTGCGCATTTCATATCATTTGCATAACTCTGTAAGATGAATCCACACTGAAATTTGCATAATTTTCTGGGCACTCTTTCTTGATGTTGTATTTCAATGTAGAGCAGTGTCTTTAGCAAGAATTGCGCTTTTAACAAAAGATTTTTCTGTTGGTTGCTTATTGAATATCTCCAAGCAAAAATTATTATTTAATAATAATAATTTTTTGATAGAATATTTGAAAGTATTTAGTTCTATAATCTTTAAAAAGTGCTTCATTTTGTTGCTAATCCGGTGTATTCATTTACAAATTTTCAATGGTATATTAGATGCAATCACATATTAGATGTCAGCACATGTAATTAATGGTATATTAGATACGCAAACGTTCGGAGTATTTGACATTATGAAGCCCATAAGGTGTGAGTTGCTGTAAAGCTTTTAAGTATCATCCAATGTCTGGGAAGATTTTTCACAAATAGTTGGTCGCTTTCATGTGCATGGAAAGTGAAAATATAGATAATTACCTAGTATCTTAATGGCTGTACTTCCAGAAATAAAATGTCAACCTTCCATTTCTGGCCAATGGTATGAATTATTTTATTCCTCTCAGCCGAATACGTAGGGAATAACGTAACAGATGAATGTTTTTGTAAAGTATAAAATAATCCCTTTTGCAAAGAAGAGATCCCGTGAAAGCACTCATGCAGAAACTCAGCTGCCATCTTGAAACAGTGGTGGAGATTGAAAGTAGATCCTTCCGAATCAAAAGGTCTTCCATTAATGGCTACCCTTTAAAGAATTCTTAATTTTTATACAGCATCAATGATATTCAAGTGAGCTTATTTTTAAATTATGCTTTTAATTCTTTTAGTTCTTCACCAATTTATGTAAAGGAATTGTTATATATCTTACATTAACCAGTAATTCCTCACCAATAAGGCAACTGTAATATTTATATGCATATTACAGTTGTCTTATTAGTGAGGAATTACCTGTTATGTTTTTGCGTAGCCAGTTTTAAACTATAAAATAATTAAGTTTTCTTTTATGCCGTTTCGAACGCAATGAGAAACTTCAAAGCTTCTCATACGTAAATGATGTCTTTAACCTAAAATAAATGCAGGAGTTATTGCTGTACGTGGTTTTATTCCTATTTAGTGATTATAGGAAGAAATAACATTGCTATCACAATTTATGCAACAGTATTTAATACAAAAGCAACATGATGGTTTGACATTTTTTCTGGCAAAACATAAAAATTCTAATTAAATTACTGATGGTGATATCTGTTAAGTTCTGTGTTGGTAACCAATAGCAGGAGAATGTAGAAAATTCATTAACGGAGAAATTAAATGTATTTAATTTTCCTTATTCGATAATCGATTACTGCAATAAAGTTTATTGTAATGTTGCAACCTGCTATCCTTTGGTACTGTGTGAAAGTTTTGGTAGAAATGTAGCTGTTTCTACTTTGTCGCTCGAGGCTGATTATAAATTACGATATACTTTTGATATTAAAGCATGTTTGGTTTATTTATTACTCTACGATTACTTTTTACACATTAGGATTAATTCAGCTGGAAATTACAAATTGAATTGGAACTCGAATCACTACAATGATTGACGCCGGAGGTAGAAATCGAACCTATGGCCTGTCGAATTGAAGGACAAAACACTAATCATTCTACGACCACCTATGTTAAGGAAAGTAAAATCACAAACAACCTTATAGTTGATCAAAACTTTTGAATTTATTTGTTTCTGATGGCAGTTCGGAAAATGTCTATTATTATGGATTGTGTGCATATTGCAGTTGTCTTATTTTGGGTGTTTCCATTCTTTTTCTGAGTTGTATTCTATGTAAATCAACTCATTTTTACGTCAAAAGTATTCATTATGCTCTATAAGATTCCTTTATTTAATAATCAGTCCTGTGTCTAAAATGTTTCTGTTCATACAGCTGATTAAATTAATTTTATTTTAGAAGCTGCATCGCGATATCACGTATTTTAAAGCTGCTAAAGTTTCCAAACATTTTCATTCACCTCTTAAACAACATAAACAAATTAAAATGTAAGAAAATACTTTCGTTGAAAGCATTATTCGTATAGGAACTTTCGTTTAAAATCATCGTTTAATGAAAAGTATGGTTTATTTCTTACATATGTTAAATATATTATTTAATAACTTTAAATTCTAAATGCTTTCGTCTTTAAAATAAATATGTTAAAATTTTAATATTTGCAAAAATAATAAATCACTGTCTACAATTTTATATAAATCGCGATCACTTACAAATATCGATGACAAAATTACTCAATTCTTTATTTTATTTAATTTATTACTTATTGAATTCTTTATTTTATTTTTGTTACTTAAATATTTTAATATATTTTCAGGGAATTCTTTTCTTTAAATAATTATTCCAAACCAATTATTTTTCACATTTTATTGCCTATTAACAATATAGAATATTAATTTTAGCTTCATTAAAGCAAATGGTTTATCAATACTATCTATAATATATATATATATATATATATATATATATATATATATATATATATATATATATATATATATATATATATATTCATTTACAAAATTATTTAATTTTTGTTCATTTTTGCATATAATAACATTGAATTATATTTCGATACATTTAAATTAGTTGTTTAATGTTTTTAAGTATTGATTTTATTCTCAATTTTCGAGGTCATATATTTTGAACTCTACGAAAGAAATAACACTGCTTACTTTCAAAGTTCTTATTTTGCAGTGAATCCATGCAAAATCATTATTTTAACCTTATAAAATAAGTTTTAATTTTCTATTACAATTTTAAAAACACACACACACAGTTGTAATTTAAAATTAGTTATAACACGATTGGTTAAGGTGAAATCAAGCAATTATTTACCTTGCATTTTTGTAAATTCTGCGTTTTCCTAATATTTTGCTTAGAATGTTGTTTTTGACCAAGTGAAAATAAAGGATATACCCATAGCGAAAAAAAATGCCTTTTGATACCCTTAATTCCCTCCTTTTGGATAAGCATTTCGAGAGAATGCGTGGGAAGTGCCCTGCATGCATCGTCATCATCTGGAGAAAGATCACATCATGTTGATAAGGCCTGTGCAGTCAATAGGGTGAATTTTGTCCATGTTGATTGTCATGGGCTTTATCAACATGAATCTTAATACATTTTAAGTAGTGGGGAAGTATAGAGAAAAGAGCTTTACCAGGTTTCCTTTTACGCTTTGATCTTTGTTGGATTTGACTTTGGCTACTAATCATACTTTCTTGCGTATTTTTGATTAGAATTAGTTACACAATTTAATTGGTACTAATTTTAACATTACATTTCTTTTTTTGGTATTGATATATTCTAGAATAAAATTAGAATTGAAAAAAAAACTAAAATTGAAATTGATGACTAAAATTAAATTGTGGAATTGGGAAATTTTTGAAATCTAATTGCTTTATTTTTAAACAATATTTAAACATTGATGTCTAAAATTTACGTTAACAAACTAACTTTTTATTTTAAAATTTTTACTACATTAAAAATCTAAATGCTGAATAAAACTTACATTTTACATTTAAAAGTGCAGGAAATTTCTATAAATATAAAGGTTGTAAAAATTTTAAAGAAGTATCTAAAATTTATATTATTTTTCCTGTTATAATTTTCAACTCATTGGGGAAGCACAAGTATTTTGAAATAAAAAAACAGGCTTTTTTTTTTACCGTAAATCGATTTAAAACGAAGTATTTTTGAATGTAATCTGGAACCATTGACAGACAAAAAAATTAGCAAGTGAATAATATTTAAAAACATTGACTTATTCATATCTTCTGCAGTTTTTCTAATGTACTATTAATTTGTATAATTTATGCCTGAATGGATCGTGGACTTTTTGGAGCTATTCTGATTTTTTTATTGTACTACAATTTAACAATTGAAATGTGCATGTTTATATGAAGATTTAAAATCTTCAACTGAAGTTAAACTGCAGATTCGTTAAAAACTCGATACTCAGACACAAAACATTTCATTTGTTATGAAGAATTAAATTAGAATATAAGCGCTTATATACACTATGGGGCAACAAAAATGTTTCTAAGTATTTTATAAGCAAATCCAATGCTATAGGGACAGAGAAAGCGCTTCTTATACAATTGCAGTAGCAGATTTTTTATGTAAATTGTGATGAGAAAATTTGAGGAAAAACATGTGAAAGCTTAAAAATATTTTAATATTAATTTATTTTAAGAAAGAATAATTTTTAGTTGTTTGCTGTAATTTGAAAAATGAAAATATTATACCAAATCTTCTAGGGAGGTAACATATTTTTCAAATGCCTTTTTTAACTGTTGTGAAAATGCCACCCAACTTGTCTAGTGGTCAGCGTACCTGACTGCGGACAAGGAAGTCCTGGGTTCGAATCCCGGTTCGGGCATGGATGTTTCTTTCCTTCTTTGTTCTCTCTGTGTTTCTCTGTCCTTTCTTCTGTGATGTTGTATGAATGTGGCCCGCCCTATAAACGGATTTGTGGTGGTATGGCGCGGGTAACGCTACACGCCTCCATGACTTGGTTCACAGATGCCCGCTGGGTAACGACAAATGAGTAGCAGTCTCTGGCCTTGTTGTGGCATTACCCTTGTGTGCCCACCATTGGAAAAAAAAACTGTTCTGAAAATAGCAAAATACCTTGGAGTTCAATTTTTATCAAGCAATTACTTTAAGATTAGTGCTTAAAATAAAATTGAATTTTACTGGAATTTTTAATTACTTGTCGCTTTAAAGTCATTCATCGTACTTGAAAGCCAATTCGATCTCCGCGAACCTCGACAAAAATCCAGAATCAAAGTAGGAGAAGATTCGACTCTTTACTAGAGTGCGACCTCTGTTAGGTCTGCATCATTTCACAAGGAGTACATCGCCACCACAACACTTCTCGGCCGCTCTTAGCAGGCAAGAGGCAGCTTTCATTGTTTCGAACTCACTGCCTTCCGAAAATGAGAACGAACGCCTTAATCAACTAGACCACGGCGGCCATTTTTACTAGAAATGCTGAGGACATAATATCTTAATCCTTTTGCATTCCCCACACAAATTTTTGTGTTCATTGAAATTTTAATTTTATATATTTTGTAATTGCTTAGTTTATTATTGGATATTGTTAGCGCGAATTAAAATTAGTAAACATTTCTGCGTAACCGAAATGAAATAAAATGTATTCAGATAAATTCTGATCACAAATCTCTGGTACTTAAGATTCTGGCTCATTATTGATAAATGAAATAAGTAAATGTGTCCTAAGATACTGTCCAAAATTATTAATTTTTTATGGTTCTGGAGTTACTATTTATATATGTTAAATTGAATCCACCATTTATAATATTAAATAAAGTTTTCAAAAAGTGGTACAGAAGACATCAGTAATATTAAAATAAACCTGCGCTTTCTAATTAAAAAATTCTTTAGTAAAAAATGTGTGGGTCATTCATGGGTTTGATTTTCACTTCAATTCTGGATGCTTGTAGAGTTTGGGAATCCCCCCATTTTAAATTAGAGATTTATTGAACTAATATTCTTGTAAAAGAAATGATCATAAAGCTACAGATAAACAAATTCACCTGATGTCGCCAAGGAAAGAGATTGCTGCTTATTTTATAATCTATTGTTGTTGTTGTCGTGTGCCAGCTAGGCTGGTAATGTGGGGGTGCGCTGCTCCACTTTTCCAACTGAACCATATTTGGTGTGGAGTCCGATTTCTTCTGTACACACATGACAAATGGACCCGTTTATAGGGTAGACAACTATTCACACCACATTCATACAAGATAGGGACAATGACAGGATAGATAGAGAGAAAGTACATCCATGCCCAAAGTGGGATTCGAACCCAGGACCTCCTTATCCGCAGTCAGGCACACTGACCACTAGACAAGTTGGGTGGCTTATAATCTATTAGAAATAGTAAAAATCCACATGATATCAGTTATTGAAACTTATGAAAGTAATTAGAAATCTAACTTGAAAGTAATATTTACAGCAAGAATAATTAGAGATCCAATGATATAATGATGTTATTTAAATTATATCCAATAACATCTTTGTTCAAATATCAATGATTAAAATGTTTTAAAATTGATTCTATCATACTTCTAATGTATATAGGAATTAAAATGAGTTCTAGAATTAATTGTACTACTGACATATATTAATATAGAGAAATTACTCAGTATGTAATAATGATGCGCTTAAAAAATAGATAATAAAATTCGTATATTTTATCAATAAAAGAGCTTCCCAAAGTAATTTCTCAATTGAGATAATGAAAAATAGAGCTCCCATGAGAACATTACGCTTCTCTTTCATATCATAAAAACTACGTCTCAAATCATTTTACAAAAAAAAAAAAAAAAAAAAAGAAATTATTATGGATTTAGTAGATTCTTTAGCAATATGTTGGCATCAGAATACTAGGTTACTTCAACGTTGTGATTCTGCGAAGCAATTTTTATCTTTGCAATGGATGAATACAAAAGGCATTATTTTAAAAAATACTATTTCTTGATTTTTATACTAATGATATATTAAGTAATTCATTTTGATACGAACAGACAGAAATGTTTTTAGGTATTGATCTATAAGATTCGATCGTATCTAGCTTGTTTCTTATTTTGAGTGATCAGTGATATGCTTAAAACTGCATCATCCATCACTATTTTATAATAATTTCTTTCAATTCTTGAATACTTTTTTGCATTTTTTTTAAAAAAAATATTTTTATCAACCAAAAAGTGTGAGATTATATTTTTCGCATATTCACAACATTATTTGTATTTTTTTTTTAATATTTTTTCTGTCGTTCTAAATATGTAAGAATGCAACATTGCTTTTGAATTCTCAACTTTTTTATAAATATATTTTATAAAAATATAATAAGTATTTAATTTTTATACTATATTATTTTAAAATTAAACAAATTATGTTTGAATTTCTTACAGTTATGATTAAATATTTTTATTAATCACAGCACGCAAGGTTACGTCATTACTGTTGTGCTCATATTCACACAATTACTTTGCAATTATTTTAAAAATATTTTTATTGTTACCAGTACCACAAAGATTATTCTTATATTTAAGAAGTTTATGCAATATTTTAGTTGATATGTGTAAGTTTTCGACATCTTTTTTTGACTTTAGCATACAAGATTACGATTAAAATGTGTATAGAACCTGGGGAAACAGAAGAAAGCAAAGTAATCTGCTTAACGAGAATTTGTTAAAAACTAGCGAAATTGATGCTGACGAGTTACAGTATCCATTTTGAATGTCATCAAAGTAAGCTTAGAAGGATAAAATTTGTGATTTTGTTTTTAAAATTTCTAGTTTCAACAGGCAAATTTATTCCACAAAATCCATATAAAATGAAGGACTTATTTTATAAATACTAAACCAAAGCTGTTACTTAAAATCCAAACCAAAGCTTTTATTTCGCTGCTTAAGCAAAATCGTTACTTGATTTTTATTAATTTGATTGAACTTTCTCTTCGAAACTCAGAAAATCAATTTCTGTTTTTACGATAACTTTCACATCTTTTTGTAATTTTTTTACGCTTTCCTTTTCTGACGTGGTGTTTTTGTCCTTAACGTTTTAAGGAATGGGCGTTTTTCTTATTTCTCTTAATTTTCTTCTTTTCAAGTTGTTTTGGAAAATTCCTTACTCTTGTTTGATAATTCAATTGAAATTTCTCGTACTTACCCATTGCTTCAGCAGTTGCTGCTTCTTTTGGCTGTGATTTCATTTAATTTGCACTCTGGGTGTACCATTGATCCTTAAATTTCTTGGATTTATCTTATTATTTTATCTTAATACTTTAGCAAATTACTAATTTGATGTTTGGTTTTGATTTTTTTTCTTTTTAAAGTTTTCTCTATAATTCAAGCTGTTAATTCCATTTCGGTGATTGAGTCATCATTTTATAGCACCCATAACTTTCAGTGCTTTTAACTCTTAAATTTCGAAGAAAATGTCTTTTACTGATTATCTTACTTTTCTCTCCTTTCAATGTTTCAGAGAAACCATTACTTGTTGAATTAATGTGGAAATTTCTCACTTCAACTTCAAGAGTTAAATTACATTTCTTACTTGGTTGAGACTACTTCTTTTAATGTTTTGATATTTTCATTCGATTAAATTATGTGATGTATATCATAAAATCCTCTCTAATTTTCAACTAAGTCTCTTTCTGGATTTGGTTTGCTTAGAGTTTTTTTTTTAATCTATGCAGAAATTTTAATTTGATTTTACATAATTCTAGTTAATTTTCACTCATTACCCCAAAACATTAATTTCTGTTATCTTTCGAATTTTTTATATGTTTATATTTCATGATGATATTTCAATTTTTAGCATAAAAAAACGAAAAAATTGTAACTCATCATTCTCTCTCTCTCTCTCTCATTGTGTGTTTTTATAATTACAATTATTGGGGTGTGCTAACAAATTATAACAATACTTTTAATGACGCTAAAAATATTTGCGTCAGTAAAATTAGCAATATAAATGATCAAGTAATAATATTAGTTTATAATAAAATTATCTGACTCATATTATTTAAATTTTATTCGCTATTAATGAATTTAACATTATTTTACAGTTAGGAATACAGAAAAATATGTTGTCATATGTTTTCCATATTTTGTGAAAAAATAAGAATTTCATGAATAAAACTACATAAAGTTATATTGATTCTAGCTGTTGCATCTGAAGCAATACTAAGTTCATTTAGTTATCGATTTTTATTTCAATTATTAGTGTAGATATTGATTTTGTAATCTTTTAATTATATTAACATAGCCTAACGAAATCCACAAAATCAATCAATTCTTGTCTGGATTTGATTCAAGAATACTTAAGATTTATTTTAAATCATATTAAAACAGATTTAAAATTAGAAGAAAATTTTAAATATTAAAAGCAAGAGTAAAATCTCTGTTTGATATTTGTGATTAATGCCGCACACACATTACAACAAAACGAATAAACTAATAATAAAAATTCCAGTTTACACCACACAACATCAGCATAGAAACCGTATAATTCAAAAAAATTATCTGCATAATCACAAAAAAATAACACATATAAAAAAGAAAATATAAATTTATAACAGTAAATGATTTTTTTCATAATTTAAAAAAAATTGTTTTCATGAATCGACAAATAAAATTTATCTTTTCGTTAAAAAAAAAAAAAAAAAAAAAAAAAAGATGAATCATATCATTTAAGTTTTACAAATATCATTACTAGAAACTCGATTTATCAAAAAGCTTAACATCATCATTTTAATAAATTTGAATTCCAATTCACTTAAATATTCTATTAAATCCGAATTCCTTTTCCCTCTTAGAATATTGATTGAGTGGTTATTAAAAGAAACTACTCTTTAAACACTCTTTGGAGACATTTTTTAATCTAAAATGATATCGATCTGCTGAATACATGAATACATACAGGAAATGCAGCTTTGGTGGATCGATATCCTTTGTTATTGTTTGAGAAGGAGCATTATTAATAATTATCCAGATATTACTTCAATGTTTCATTCTCATTTGAATTTGTTCAATATCATTTATTTAAATTTCTCGAAGTATACTTGTTGACTAAAAAAATATTTAAGATATATTTGTTTATTGGTTATATTGATGCAAATTTTATAATTAAATTTTAAGAATAAAAATCGAGGTGTAAAATGGTACAACTTTGAGGGCTCAGTCTGGATTTTAATTCAATAATATGTCACTTCAATTCCTAACACATACATAACTGCGTGGGGAGACCACGGACTGTGCCGTCTCCCCAACGCCCTCTACGAGTGATACGATATTTATAAAGGCAATCAAATTTTGTTTACAAAATGGTAGCAAGAAGTTACAACACATTTTAATGAACTTTAAAGCCCTTTTAAACATCAGACAATGGCATTAAATATTTTCTCCAGGTTAGAAACAAAATTTGACATGATGACACATATAACAATCAATGAAATGATAGTTAACAATATGTTGGGTAGTTATGACATTAAATACATTATATACATTGAAGGCAATTTTATAGATAGTGTAAACACTTAATTATGAAAAGGAAAAAAATGACATGATATGAAAGATGATAACTATATAGAGGCGAGAAATTTATATAAATTTAATAAACACCTTAGCTTTTAAAAGCATTTTAGGTTCAAAAATTTTTAAAGGTTTTTAAGATTCTAAAAGTGTATAGGATTCAAAAAGTTTTTGAAGTTCAAAAGCGATAATCTTCTTCGCGATAATCTTCTCTTCGCGAGAAGTAATCTTCCATAATCTTCGCGAGAAGTTCATACAATTTGAAACATACGGTTCATAAATTTCAACGAGTTCATACAAAATTTATACGCCATTACAAGTTGTGGAAAAGAGTTAACTGTTTCTGACTCGTCTGTGGACAATTCTAGATCGTCTGCGGGAGCGTGGCCTGTGTCCCTACAAAGTTCCAGTCATCGTTTTTTGTGATGAATCGTCAACCTTTTAAGGAGTAATCTATTGTGACGATCATTCTTACAAAATCTCAGGAACTCCATGTTGGTCTGTTGGGAGTTCTTTTTTACTTGGTATTTCTCAGTCTCTGGGTATAGTGAGTCTCTGGGCATGGCAGAGACTTAGTCTCTGGCATCTAGGACATAGTGGAAAGGATTCCCTTGGGCTCCACAGATACAGGTGGATGAAGCTGCCTTTCCGAATCTTTGGAAGTACTGTGGAAATGGGCCGTGAAACGTCAGCAGCTGGTTGAGGTATGGATTATCATACCTCAGTTTATTGGAGACTTCTGTGAGTAGATGTTTGTTTGTTCGGCCTGTTGTTGCATTGTCCCATTGAGACTGCCATTTCTGAAGTGTGAAGTGGTTCAGTTGTTTGATAAGGGAAGATCTTGGATACAGAATCTCTGCAATTCCTAACACAGAAAAGCAAGTTTTTTATATGATTTAAATAATTTAAATATCAAACTATATGCAGCTGAACAAGACCTTAATTCAATTAATTTTTTTCTTAAAATGTTACCATGAAAGGAAAAACTAATCAGACTTAAATATCCATAGATCCACAATTGAACAAAACTCTTTCGTAATCAGTCTTATACTTAAAGTTACTGTTTGCCTGAATAAAAGATAATATGATTTAAGTAATTCTATCTCGCGGTAGTTGAGCAAAAACGTTTCGCATTAAGTCTTACACCTAATATTAGTAATTCTATCACGCATTAAAGTTACCGTATCACAATAAAAGAAAAGCTAATGTGTTTTAAATATCTATGTATCCTCAATTCAATAAAACAATTTCGTAATCAGTCTTATACTAAAAGTAACTGTTTCACTGAAAGATTAATTTGATTTAAACATATTTATCTCGGCAGTTAAACAAGATCGTATATTAAAGTCTTACACTACAAGCAACCGTACTTATAGTGATAGGTTTTCTTTTCTAAAAGTAAACCTGTCACTAAAATGAGATTCTCATTTAAATATCGGTATATCCGTGATTGAAAAAACCATATCTTACTTAGTTTCATACTAAAATGTATACAAAAAAAATATTTGAAACACTTTGGCTCCTTGTGAACAAGACTTTATTTAAATCAAAGTCTTAAATAACATCTAAACTATTATTAAAAATAAAAGATTAATTTATTTATATCAATGTGTGTCTTCAATAAAGTTTTAATTATTTCTAAAAATAAAAGATAATATTAAGTATTAAATTATTAGTTTATGTGTATAATATTTTTAGCAATAAAACAAATTAAGTCTTATTCAGCATAACAAAATATAATGTTTTGTACCCATTATTAAAATGAGCAATAAAATAATCATTTGACAATGTATGATGTTTTCATTTAATAATTATGTTGATATTTTGAACTTTATTCATAAAAATGTGCATGCTTGATATTTTGAATTAATAACTAGAAATAAAGATTTAATATATTTTAAATTAAAAACTAAAAGCATATTTACTTTAAATATCTCATTTATTATGGTACATTAATAAATTTTAGCATCAAATAGAAATCTTTTAGTGCTAATGTTTCAATGAATACAATCTGTTTACTACAGTCACATTTTCCAGTTTTCGGCTGTTGATATGTATGATAAATTCAGTGCCTTAAACATTTATTTCGCATACAAGAAATGCCTAATTTTTTGATGCGATTTCATTCCCTGGCTAACGAATAATACCTCCAGATTCAAACAACTAACTGAAACATTTTACGATCATGTTTTTTCAAACTGCTCTCCTGATAATTTTGGTTCTAAAATCATTCTTTCGGATTTTAAGAAATCTTTCAATCACATTCCCTTGAAATTTTAAAATGATCCGCAAAAAGTTGAAATTCGTTGAAAAACACTCTGAAGATATTTAAAATTTTAAACTGAGTAATGTGTCCAATGGCCATTGTGAGACGCTTTGGATTTTTCAGCATAGCATAGCCATTTTTGGCCATATTTACAAGTTGCCATCGGAAGACCCACCCCTCCCTCCCTCCCTCAGAAATGCATGCATGCGGAAACTCAACACCTCACCCCGTTGCTTAAGGGCTGGGATTGAACCCGGAACTTTATGCTTCGAAGAGCACTCTCGCACTCATAGACCACGGTGACCTCGAAAATTTCAGCTATGTAAATGGGATATATATATATATATATATATATATATATATATTATAGTTATAATTAATATATATATATATTAATTATAACTATTTAAATTTTGTGAAAAAAACTGAGCGTATCTGCGTCAGTTGTGTCTGTATGGAGGTGAACTTAATAAGCAAACTGAAAGATTTGCAAGAAAAGAAACAATAACGTGAATATTCAACAGCTGTGCTTAAATGGTAACAAATTTATCGAAGGATTACTAAGCTCAGTAACTACATGCTAAATATATTCCAGTTAATAATGTTTGTAATACATCGATGAAGGAGATAATATATCGATATTTTTGTGTGTATCGAAAATACATGACTGCATATAATTCATAGATATTTATTTCAAATAAAAATTATTAAATTTAAAAGAAATCATCATTTTTTACAAAACAATAAATAATATATTTTTTAATTATATTACATTTATTAATGTGCATTATTTAACACTCTCTAGATAATAATACTTAGGATTTAGCTCATTAATATTAATAAATGATAAGTGTTGTCTGGAACTGCAATCGTAACAAGGTTTATTATAATAAATAATTTTAAAAATGAATCATAATATTATCTTTTATAGTTTTAAATGCTCAAATAGCAAACTATTTCACATAATATTTGAGATTGCATATACGAGGGTCACTCTGAAATATTTGATATACAACTAGGTTTTTAAAGTTATACTTACAAAATTTTAGGTGTGTTCAAAGTAGTCTCCTCCAGCATCAATGCACTTTTTTATACGAATTTTCCACAGATTAAATGCCTCAAGCCATTCATTTCTTCGAATAGATGAAAAAATGCATTTATAGCCACATCAATCTTTTCTTCTGATTGAAAACGACGTCAACGTAAGTTCCTTTTTAGATTAAAGAATAACCAAAAGTCGCACATAGCTAGATCAGGTGAATACGGCGGATGTTCGATCACTTTAATTTGTTTTTGTTTAAGAAACTCAACTGCTATATGTGAAGATGCATTTTCATGGTGAAGCATTAGTCCCCTAACATTCAGTTCTTGTAGAATTTCTGGAAGACATTGAGTGGTATACCAGTTTGCTGTTACTGTCTTCTGTCCTTCCAACTTGATGGCTTTGACCCATCCCGTACTTCTGAAGAAAACGGCATACATCACTTTTTTCAGTGAGCGTTGTTTTTTCACCATTGTCGGCGTGGGATCATCTTCAAAGACCCATACTTTTCTTTCTTGACGTGTTGGAACGTCAAAAAACGGTATGTACGTTTCATAACCTGTTATAATTTTAGAAATGATGCGATGGCCACTATCCTTCACCACATTAAGAGTTTCTTTACTGATTCTGACACGCTCCTCTTTTTAATGCTCAGTTAGATGATGGGGAACCCAACTGCAAACTACTTTTTTCATATGTAATTCTTCATGAATGATTTTGTGTATGGCTGCGGATCCAATGTTAAGTTCCTTCTGTATCATTTAATAGGTACACCGATTACCATCCATTAACATTTTTCGTATGGCAAACACATTATCCGGGATGACTGCCGACGGTGCCCTTCCTGTGTGTTCTTCATCCTGAAAAACATTGTGACCTCTTCTAAATTCTCTAAACCATCTGAATACAGTAGCAGGAGCTGGAGATTCATCACCCAATGCTAATTGCAACCGTTGAACGCATTCTTCTTGATTGAATCCTGCTTTGAAATCGTAGAAAATCATAGCGCGAAAATGTTCTCGCGTCAACTCCATTTTCTCTTCTGCTTAAAATTTATTCCACGCTAAACAAGTTGAAGTAAGTCAGTAAAAAATCGTCTTTTGTGTTAAAATACTTTGTACTTTAAAATTAAACCGTTATTTTTATTTTGTAAATTCTAGTCTGCGCGTACCTCAAAAATTTCAGAGTAACCCTCGTATATATATATATATATATATATATATATATATATATATATATATATATATATATATATATATATATATATATATATATATATATATATAATTTTAATGAGTTGCCTTTCTTAATAAAGGAATGGAATGATTTTCTAACCTTTTAGTTTTTGTATGAAATAAAACAAATGAAGGAATTTCATTATCAAAATTGATACATCGAATTCAGTTATTTATATTTTAATCATTAGAATTTCAAAATGTTCGGAAATCATAATGTATTCCCCCAGCTCATTCTTTTGGAAAGAATTATTGTTTGATAAAATAAAAGCAGATCTATGAATCAAAGCTGGTTGTTGAAAAATAAATATTGATTTGTTGATTTGTTACATAATTTTTGCTTATTTTTAATATTTATCCACTCGAAATCTAACATAAGTCAAAAAATTTCCAGGAAATACTTTTTAATTCATATCAAAACTGTATAATATTAATTTGTTATGGGTGTTATGAATGACTGTGTGTGTGTATATCTATATATTTTGCGTATTTCTGGGTAAAATATTATTACAAGATTGATTCCCTTTTATAAATTTTCTGTAATATACCAACTGGATGTTTTCCCAATTTCACTTTCATCAACGGCTTGATAGAATCCACTACTTATAGAAGTTCTCCAGGAAATCATTTCACTCTGTAATGTTTCCAACAGCTTTGTTGACGTTTTGCCATCACGAACGACTCGAATATTACTTTGAATTTAAACGGGATTATAGAATGGCCTAACAACACATGTCTGCCAATATTTTTAAATCATGTGTTTTGCAAAAGATAACATTATCATCGTTTCGTATCTTAAAAGTTTTAATGGAAGTTAGGCACTCGTTCTCATGGTCGCAGGTTAGTTAGTTCGAATCTCATCTCAACAGTAGATACACCGTGTCACAAATGGCAACTGATGCTAGTAAAGTATGTCATGGTCGCAATTTCCGTCATGTGAAGTGAAATCGCTGGAGGTGGTTGACCGAATCCTTCTGCTGGGTCCCTGCTTCTAAATTACACAGATCTGTTGCTTTTAATGGTCATGATGGCGCAACCACTGAGTGACCCCCACCATTAGGTACCATCACTGCGGAAAAGTCCGGGTAGCATTATGTATCAACAAGAGCTTTTAATAGGAACGTGTAGTAATTGAATTTGACTTTGAAATCGTAAGTGAAACAGAAACTCTTATTGAGATTTAAATATTGAAAACTGCTAAATATATAAACAACAGAAAGTTTTTATTCTTAAATTTCAATTAAAACGAGAATCATCTATTCAACATTTCATTTACATGTTAGGAAATGCATTTACCTCCCTCATTACTGGCTGCTTTTGAAATCGACCATTAAATTTATTTACGTTTGTTACATATTGAACTTTTTAAAAATTTTGTTATTTATTCTAGTTATCAAAATTTTATTTTCATATCGATCTATTTAAAAATTATATTCCTTGAAAATTGGAAAATTTTTACATTAATATTTAATCCAAGAACTTTTTTTTTAATTTGTCGTTTTACAGTCTATTTCCTTCCAAACATTCTACTTTTGGAGTGCGTTTCAAACTGCTTTAGCTTTACAAATTGTTGGTGAAAAATTTCATAAAATATATTCAGCTCTTTGAATCCAACAGAAACGATTTCTTCGCTTTTCAATTCAGTGTGTTTATTACATTAGCAAGTACTAGAGTCTGTTATTTATTTGCAGAGCTCACTGTCACAAAACTGTTTCCTTAATTAGAAGAACTTCATTTGTCATATCACCCACTTGGTCACTCCATGAAAATTTTGCATTAGAAGAGAAGTCTTTGCATTTCCTCGTGTAAAACATTACAACTGTCGTGTAACAGTGTTATATATATATATATATATATATATATATATATATATATATATATATATATATATATATATATATATATATATATATATATATATATATACATATATATATACAGTGTCTCACAAAAGTGATGGGACACTTGTGCTTTACAAAACGAAACTGTAATAAAATTAATTAAAAATACTTGGGCAATTTTTTGTGGGTGTGTTTCGTACTTAAATTTAGTAACAATTATTCCATAACAAAAATTTTGTCCAGATATTAATTTAATAATATCATAACCGCTTAGAACGGAGCAAAAAATTGCTCACATAAGTGATGGGACACCATTGGATAACAACAAAATTTGTCTGATATAAACAATAAAATATTTTTTGGGTGTTTTATTTTTACTCAAAAGCAACTGGCAATAATTTATAAAATCATCTGCAGTATATCTCTCCAGATTGTTTTGGAATTTTTGTTTTTTTTAGCTGTGTGCAGCCATGAATGCTGAACGAAAAGAAACTTCGCCTGAAATTCGAAAAGTAGTTATTCATTTGGATATTGAAAATGGAAAATCCATTAGAGAAACTGCTGAAACAGTTAACTTGAGTCATTCAACAGTTTTCAATATCATTAAACGATATAAAAAAGAATCATACCATTCAGAATAAAAGAAGACAGGGCGGACCATCAAAGCTACCCAATTGAATAAAGCAAATTGTCGTTCGAATTATTGAAAAAAATCCAAGAATGAGTGCTCCTAAATTGCTGCTGATTTACAAGCATTATATAGAGTAATTGTTAATCCTGAGACTATTAGAAGAGTAATTAGATCTCTTGGATATCACGGTAGAGTGGCAAGGAAAAAATTCATCGTACGTGAAAAGAATAGAATACTCAGATTGGCTTTCGCAAATCCAACATAAATAAAAATTCTGATTGAATAAAGTTATGTTTGCTGATGAGAATAAATTTGGTTCTGACGGTAGAATCTTGGTGAGGAGAAAACCGAGGGAAGAATTTCGTAAACAGAACTTGATGCCAACAGTATAACATGGTGGAGGAGGAATTATGCTGTAGAGGTGTATGTCGTCCGCTGGAGTTGGTAATCTTGTTTTTATTGACCATTAAATGGATCAGTTCAAGTATATTGACAATCTAAAGCAAAATTTGAAATCTTCAGCATGAAAATTGAACCTTCATAACGATTTTTAATTCTACCAGGACATTGACCGCAAGCACACTGCTTTGAACGTTAGACTCTGGCTGCTGTATAACTGTCCTGAAATAATAAAAACACCACCACAATCTCCAGACTTAAATCCCATAGAGAATATTTGGCAAGAATTGGAATCAAGAATTCGCAAACACACCATTTCTTCAAAACAACAATTAAAATCGGTGCTTCAAGAAGAATGGGGTAAAATCAGTCTAGAAATCCCAAAACAATTAGTCAAATCCATCCCAAGAAGATTAAATCATGTTTTAAAAGTAAAGAGAAATATACAACAAAATATTAAACCTTTTAAAAAGTAAAAGTTTTGGATAAATATTTGATGGGAAAGAGTAAGTGTTGCATCACTTATGTGAGCTTTTTTTTGCGCCGTTTTAAGTAATTGCATTTTTATTTATTTAATATTTTGATAAAATGTATGTTATGTAATAATTGTTACTAAATTTAAATATAAACACACCCACAAAAAATTTGTCCACGTATTTTTAATTAATTTTATTACAGTTTCATTTTGAAAAGCACAAGTGTCTCATCACTTTTGTGAGACACTGTATATATATATATATATATATATATATATATATATATATATATATATATATATATATATATATATATATGTATATATATATATGTGTGTGTGTGTGTGTGTGTGTGTGTGAATATGCGTATTTGTGTATGTATGTATTCGCATGCTTTCTATGTTTTTCTATTGATATGCAAATTGTTTGAACTATTTCTTTGGAGTGAAGCATCCTAATTTTATTTCATATTATTGAAAATTCAACTACTATTGATTAAAACGAATTTGAAGAATGTAACTATATACTTAATATTTTATTACAACCCCATTAGTTTTAGTGATTAATATCATAATATCAAAACTTTTTACAACCTACTCTAGCGTTCTTTTCTTACTGTTCTTACAAAGGAATTTCAACAAATCATTAAATATGATATCGATTTTTAATTCACATTGTTAAAATCTCAGAGAATTCATACTTACTTTCAACACATAAATGACATTACTTATCATTCTTATTCAAAAACATGGATTATTCATTATGTAAGAATTACTGGAATTTTAATTCATATCGTTGGAATTTCAGAGAATATCCCATTATTTGTTAATTTTATACTTTTATTTCTAAATTAATTTAAACTCACAAGTAATTACTTCCATTTTCTTATTGCTTTATGTTGAGAAAATGAACATCGCATTTACTTAAAGAATTTGAACGCTTAATTCATATTATTGAAAACTTAAATTCTTCAAATTATTCCTATGAGAGCAAATTTGAGAAATATATAACTAAAAATTAACAAATCAAAAGCTTCATATATAGTTTATCAATTATTAATAGCGTTTTTAATAAAGTTAAGATTAATTTAAATTTTTGCTCCCAAATTTATTCGAAATTCTAAAAACTGCTCAAAACATTTTCCTCTAACTACAGATGAATCGCATATTTAATAAAATAATAAATGTCGTAAAATAAAAATTATATAATTTTCCGATGCTTCATAAATTTAAAACCGTTTCATTTTAAAATTGTTGATTTTTTGTGATTTTGCGAAGATGAATCCGTTTTGGAAATACTAGTAATAGTTGAAATGATCGCATTAAAAAAACTATGACAATTATAAAATAAAAGCATTTACTTAAATTTATTTAATTAGTTTGACATATTTGTATTTTAGGTGCCAATAGATTTGCATTTAAGGACATTCAAACAAAATAATAATATTCAGAGACTTCCGATTATTTTACGAAATGTTCGTATCATGAATTCCTTTCATTCCCTCAACACATTCTAAAGTCTCCTTTTATACTTTTACATGGCAGGCCTTGAAATGAGCTTCTTTCATTCCCACAATAGCAGAAGAGTGCGATTAGTGTCGCATATTCACATTAAGGCTCTAATATCTTTCACAAAGCCACGTTACCATTTCGAAGATCTTGATTTCGATTAAAAATCGATTAATATTTTCCTAGAAAAAAGGGATTAAAAAGAGGACTGGAGCAAAGAAGAAAGGCGCCGGCTTCAATCGATGTTCTTACAGCTTCTAATTGTCATTCTGAGGGGCAAAAGGCAACTTAGTCCTCTTTAGGCACATAAAAACCCTCTCCTCTCAGAACTGGTTCTCTTCCCTGTAAATTCATTTTCTCCGCTCTTGCTCCTCTCATACCGCTGTATTCTCTCCCGAATTCTGCCGATGGTCAGGTTGCCACTTATTGGCTACTTTGCACTGCGATTGGCGAGATGGTCGATACATTTAATATTGCGATAATTCTTACATGGGAGGAAATACAGTGTGGTTTCTATTTATTATATATATATATATATATATATATATATATATATATATATATATATATATATATATATATATATATATATATTTGTTGTTTAAGTAGTCTTGTGGCTTAGTTTTTTATTTATAAAGTAATAAAAATATGTATTTCCATGTTGTATTTTATATGGAAATGTGTTTTCATTATGCTTCCATTAATTATATTCAGTTTATAATGTATTTAAGAAGAAATAAGTTTCCTTCCGGAGTTCGTTTTTATTAATTTAATTGACTTTCCATTTTTATTAATTTGATTTCAATTCCTAGTTTGATCTTTTATTTAAAATGTTTAATATTTGAATAGATAAGCGAATAAAACATAATCACTTTAAAAGAATAAATTCACATTTTAGGGAAATATTCCTCGAATTTTTGATTCAAAAATATCTAATTTTATTTTTATTAAAATGACTTTTAAATTCATTTACTTACTATTAAGTTTTATATTATACATAATTTTTAAATTATATATATATATATATATATATATATATATATATATATATATATATATATATATATATATATATATATATATATATATATATATATATATATATATATATATATATATATATATATATATATATATATATATACTAATTAAATTATAATAAAAACTTAAAGCCTGTAAAAAGCTTACAGCCTATGTACCAAATGTTTTTTTTTTCCTATTAACTAGGAAAAATTCTTTATCATTCAAAATTATTTTTCACAAAAAGTAAATAACAGCATTTCGTTCCTTTCTCATTAAATCTTATTCTTCAAAATATTTATCTACCTTGTACCTGCCATTTACAGATTTTTCTTTGTTACAACTAAATTACTGAAGAAAGTACGAAATAAAATTTTAATTTTAGAAAGAACATAAATTAAAGCTATTAATAAGGAAAATAATTTCGAAATTTCAAAATAGTTAGAAAAGTGAAAATGGATAGTTGTTACTCTGTCATATTTCAAATTTACACAGTAAAAGCCACTTCATTTTTTTTTAAAAAAAAAGTAACGCATTCATTTGTTCCGATTTTTAATTATTTTATGAATAATAATAAAATAATTAATGATAGGAGAATGTCATTTAATAAACAAAAGAGATTAGATATTCCATCAGACTTTAGGATATATAAAATCATAAAAACAAGTGTGTTTTACTTCAAATATATATATATATATATATATATATATATATATATATATATATATATATATATATATATATATATATATATATATATATATATATATATATATAGATGTATATTAAAAAGTTTAATTTTTCATTAATTGAAATACTTTATAGGAATTAAATAGCCTTTAAAATTTCATTCCCCATTCTAACAATAGTGGAACGAGACAGAGATGATTATTCTCTAAACATTATGGAAGATAACTGTGCTTTGACAGTAAAAAAAGAGAAGACCCTCTCACCTATTAGTTGAAAATTTCTCATTCTTTCCAGTAAGAAATTTAAAACAAAAACGCATTTGTCAGGATAAATTATTTCTATATCATGAGTATGTAAGAGTTTTTTAAGTACGCACGCAGGGCAATTTCTAAGCGGTGAAACTTTTGTCGTGTCGACTAAAACAGTCAAATGAATTCTTGCAAACACGTACTACTTAAAATTACATTTTTATATTACTAAAATTATAATTTTAGAATAGTTTTCTTCAAAAGATTTCTATTATTCATATCATTTACCAAAATTTATATGAAAAACTTACAGCATCTATTTCTATTACTACTTATATTACATTATTTCCATTACTACTTATTATTATATATTTGTTATTTTCTATTAATAATAATTTGTTATATGTGATAACTATACTATTTTCCTTTGATCTTTTGCATCTGATGTCACACATGTACAACATTTGATTGAAAACCTTCTTTGTGCAATTGATCTTAAAGCAACTGTGTTTTGTATCAATGACTCTATTTATATTTTCTTTACAATTTTGTGTCGATTGGCTTGTTTTCTTAACTTTTCAAATGTATAATAATGTATTCTTTATTGTGTATATATGGATTATTGTTTGTATAGTTTAAGCGGCTTGTAACAGAACCACCGCTTGGGGATAATTTTCATCTGCATCGATAATCAATTTTATAATATAAAATAATATTAAATGATTCGCTTTACCTAATTATGGATTCAACTTTTGGGCAAATTCGTTTTAATCATTCGTTGCATTTCAAAATTAAAATAGAAGTTTTAGTGCAAAATTTAAAATAAGTTGTTTTGAAGCAAATATTTTTACATTTCTAATGCAACTTCGAAGTTACTTTCCAGATTGTTAATTCTAATCGTTAAATCTGTTACAAAATATAAAAGCTCTTGTTATTTGTCGCGAAAAATAATAATCCTCAAATGCAGATTATTTCATTAAAATATAATTTGTTTTCCCCATAAAGGAATCGTAAGAAAGGACTTAACTGCTCGTAAAGATCTCAATTACCTGATAGTGTTTGAGGGAAAAAATGCCCGCCATAAAACAATGCGAAGGCTGGCAGAGTTGGCGCGCTCCTTCTCCTCCGGCAACCCTGGCTCTGGGGGTAAAATCGTCGACTGAATCCTCATCAGTGCGTGCTACGGATCCCGTTCCGTGAGGGATGCGCCGTTGTAGGAGTCGATGGAAAAGGCCCCTGCTGCGGCAGCAGGATGGTTACAGTATACCCCGGATATCCGGCACTATCATGGGCCGGACATTTCAGTCCGGGATTTTAGGTATTTTACCAATATAAAATTAAATACAAGGAAAAGCGGGAGTTTGAACGGGAGTTCTTCCAAGTGGTGATAAGGACCCGCCACCATTTCGAAACTCCACCTGGTCGAGAAGTGGGGGGTCACCCCCGTCCTTCGGCCCCGGCGGGCCCCTTTCTTGGCACCGCCGCCACCCATCGTTGCTCACCTGCGGAGGGCGAGCAGTGGGGGAGGAGATGGGGTTAAAAACGAGCGGTGGTTCGGAAGCCGCGATGAGCTGGTGGTTAAACAAACTGCATCCTCAACTTCTCTTGCTCTTCCTTTCTCCAGGTCCCTGCCGAAGCTGCACGGCGAAGATGGAGGTGGTGGAGGAGGCTTCAGCGAAGGCGGTGGAGTGGGCGGCGCCCAGCTGCTGTCCATGCCACCCCTCTGCAACTTCGAGCCCATACCGCACGACCACGACTACTGCGAACGTGTCGTGATCAACGTAAGTGGGCTCCGGTTCGAGACCCAGCTCCGGACGCTGAACCAGTTCCCAGATACCCTGTTGGGGGACCCGGCTCGGCGTATCCGGTACTTCGACCCGCTCAGGAATGAGTACTTCTTCGACCGGAATCGCCCCTCCTTCGACGCCATCCTCTACTACTACCAGAGCGGCGGTCGCCTGCGCAGGCCCGTCAACGTCCCACTCGACGTCTTCGCCGAGGAGATAAAGTTCTACGAACTCGGAGAGATGGCTTTCAACAAGTTCCGCGAAGACGAGGGGTTCATCAAAGAGGAGGAGAGACCCTTGCCCAAGCACGAGCTGAAGCGCAAGCTCTGGCTTCTATTCGAGTACCCCGAGAGCTCACAGGGAGCTCGTGTGATCGCCATCGTGTCCGTGGTCGTGATCCTGCTGTCGATCTTCATATTCTGCCTGGAGACGCTGCCCGAGTTCAAGCATTACCGTCTCTTCAACACCACGAACAATATGACGCGAGTGATCGAGGACGAGGTGCCCCGCACCACGGACCCTTTCTTCATCATCGAGACGTGCTGCATCATCTGGTTCACCTTCGAACTGCTGGTCAGGTTCCTCGCATGTCCCTCCAAAGTGTCGTTCTGCAAGGACGCCATGAACAGCATCGACTTGATGGCCATCATCCCCTACTTCATCACCTTGGCCACAGTGGTGTCGGGCCAGCGGCCCCAGGAGCGGCCCATCAACGAGAGGGGCAACAACCAGGCCATGTCGCTGGCCATACTCAGGGTTATCCGTCTAGTGCGGGTGTTCCGGATCTTCAAACTGTCCCGGCACTCCAAAGGCCTGCAGATATTGGGCCGGACTCTCAAGGCCAGCATGCGCGAGCTAGGCCTGCTCATCTTCTTCCTCTTCATCGGCGTCATTCTCTTCTCGAGCGCCGTCTACTACGCGGAGGCGGACTCTGAGCGCTCTTTCTTCAAGAGCATCCCCGACGCGTTCTGGTGGGCCGTGGTCACCATGACGACCGTCGGATACGGGGACATGCGACCCGTCGGGGTCTGGGGCAAGCTGGTGGGCTCGCTGTGCGCCATCGCCGGCGTGCTCACCATCGCCCTACCAGTGCCCGTCATAGTCTCCAACTTCAACTACTTCTATCACCGGGAGACGGACCAGGAGGAGATGCAGTCGCAGAACTTTAATCACGTCACCAGCTGCCCGTACCTGCCCGGTACGGTGGGCGCCAAGCTCAAGCGCGAATCTGTCAGCGAGTCTGCCTCAGACATCATGGAACTGGAGGAAGGCATGCTGCTGAGCGTCGAGAACCACCAGCTCGGCAATTTCCACCACCAGCAGAAGAAGCCCAACTGCAATCCCCTGCACAACAACAATGTCAATGCCGTCTCCATTGAAACCGACGTTTGAAGTAGTGCTTGGTTGGCAGCTGCGCAAATGTCCTCCTGCAGAGCAGCCTTTCTATACACGTATCCTTTTCTCTCTCTCTCTCGTCTGCAGCGCAAGGTAAGTTCCTTGGGGGCCTTTATTCATTACCATTTCATCTTCTTTTCTGAAAACTATAACCATTCATTTTCAATGACGAGAGCATTAAAACCGAAGGAAATCTTAAAATTATAATTTTATTTTCATTTCTTGGGAAGGGATGATCTTTCACATATAAACAGAGAGGAATAAGGGTTCCACTTAAAATCAGTAAAAATTAAATTTATAAATTCCGCATCATTCACGTGTTCCAAATTTTTTTTACTAATAGGATGCTCAAAATTTTTTAAATATGCTACTATTTTGCAAATACAAGTTTGGATTCTTTTATTCCAAATAAATCACAGTGAAGAAATATTGTCAAGAGAATCAGTTTTCTAGCTATAGAGTTATAAATCATCGTCAAATATTTAAAATTACCTACTTTTTGTAGTACATCAAAAACCCATGAGAAACACATGCAATGTTTATCAATACAATACATTCTTTGAAACATCTAAACTCATTTATTGCATTATTTTGCAAAATTAATAAAAATGACAAAAACAATTTCAAATTGAAATCAGTGTATTTTCTTTAGGTGTTTTTAGTACAAACTAATTACCATTTTTTCGTAAAAATAAAAATAATTGTAAACTATTTGAAAAATTAAGCTTATAATCTATTGCAATTCAAAGTGATAATTCTTTTTACAGATTAAATGTTCCTTGAAATAGAAATACATTAATACTTCATTTTTAAACTTTTTGACATTCCTTTTGGTAGAAACTTTTATATAATTTTTATACGACAGCTTTTAAACCCATATACTATACTTCCAGTTAATTTTAATGATCGTTCTAAGCTCATATTAGAGGAAAATTTCAATCTGAGAATTATTTTATAATTAAATTCCTATAACTTATTTTAACTCTATTTTAAAACTTCACTTTATGTTTCAAAAAGGGAATTTCTTTTAATTATAACTTTCAATAAATTGCTTAGTTCGCTTAAAGTACAAGAGAGAATTATTGCATACTAATTAATGAATAGAAACTAATTCTTGCCTCAAAAAAATTAAATGCCATAGAATACAATATATATACATACATATATATATATATATATATATATATATATATATATATATATATATATATATATATATATATATATATATATATATATATATATATATATATATATATATATATATAGAAAACCATAAAACATAAAATTAGTTCAAGAATTCCGACAAAAAATTATTAAACATTTAAAATTCATTGTGAAAAGTATTAAATAGATAATTTCATTATCTTTTAAACTCTCTTGGAATTATTATTATTACTATTATTATTTTTTTTTGTTAAATTTCTAAGCAAGCTCATCTATAATCTCACAATTGTTTAATTTATTTCCATGATATTACTTTCTTCATTTGAGCAATCTGTTGAAATATGACAGAAACTCTCAGATTTTCTCCCCCAATTATAAACTTTTTCATTTTTCAGGCCCATTTCTTTTATTAAAAACGTGTAATGAAATCGTTTTTCTAAATCAATAAATTCGTTAATAATTTTATAATTCCTACATATATATTTTAAGATTATGAATTTGCGCGATGAAATATTTTAACTGTCTTCAATTAACTTAAGATTTTAACTAATTGACTTAATATTTTAACTATTTTCAATAAATTATTATTTCACAAAACTAGTTAATGTAAGTCAAAAATTCAAATTGTATTCAAGAAGAATTGCTTGAAAATCCATTAAGGAACAATACTCATGTTTATTCATGTAATCTTTCACAAAAATTATTAACAATATACTTTTATTTGAAATACTTTTTAAATAACAAACTTATATGTAAGTTCTTAATAGTGCAATGAAAAGTATAATATTTATAAATATAACAAAACTTCTCTTTAATCTTTCAGTCTCGAATAAAGATGTGACTTTATATAATATTTGTACTCTTAAATTAACGAAAATGTTATATTCCATTTGAAAATTGTTTCTAAATCAACTAACAACAAACTAATAAATGTTTTAGAAGCATTCATGACAATATACAATAATATTATTCTTCAATTCATTCTTACAGAATTTTTATTTAGATATTCTAAATTCATAGAAAAATTCTAAAAGTTTAAGTATATATTATAATTTTATAAAAAAATTTAAATTTTTTCATTTGCTTTTAAAACGTATCATATTTTGTAATTTGGAAAAAATGTTACTGTAGTATTTTATTTCTGTTGAGAATTTTGTAGCTGATAAAAACAGTATTTGATGAAAATTTTAGAATTTTTAGTGAGAAATAATATTTTTTGTCTTTTATATATCCTTTCCTTTTATACATTTAAATATTTTACACTCATTTGAAAAAGTCAAAATATATATAAGAAATGTTTTCGAAATTTATTGGTATATCATACTTGCAATTATAGATAAAAAAATTATTTGGTTTCAGAAATTTCTTAATTAATTTGAATATTTCATTTTGTTTAAGAATGTTTTGTAACTTTTAAGATATTATTTTTTAAGCTATTAAATATCATTCTTAAGTTCTTTTTTGGAGTGTAGAAAATGTTGCATTTTAGTTATAAATGGATTTTTCATGTAAACTGTTTAAAAATATTCATTTCTTTATTTGCTTCTCTTAATTGTATTAAAAACTAAGAATCCTCGACATGGTGTTAAATTCACTAAAAATACATTTAAATATATTTCCATTTCAAAATTCAAATTTAATTGAAATTTTTTATTTTTCTCAGCAACCTAAAGCAGTCTCAATTTACTTATGTTTTTAAACTTATTGCAAAATCAAGAAAAAATAATTTACAAAATAAGATTTTGTAAACATTTCGAAGAATTTTAATCTTACATTTAATAAATTATTCAGAAAATATTGAAGGAATTTTAAATGTTAAAAATGTCTACAAATGTTGGGTTTTCTAGTCTTTAACTGAAATTTAAACTACAACTCTTACTTTTTAACAATGCTTATTCGTTTTAATTCCTAAATTAGTTGGAAAAAGCCTTTAACGCGATTTTTGTGCGTTTGGAAATATTTACAGTAAAATGGAAAGATCGTCATTCATATTTACAAGTAAACTAGCAGTGCAATTTAATTCTAAGCTTAAGATAAATATGCAACGTAAATACTTTTTTATTCATTTTTAACAAACGGTTCATTAATTAATATCAAATAAAACAATGAATGCGTGGTGTTATTGAAAGTTAAAATAAGTATTTAAACACAGATTTATCTAATAATACATTTTTATAAATGAAAGTTGAAATGAACTTTGTCTTGTGTTTTAATTTTATCACTTAAGTAAGATTTTAAAATCAAAGAAATCAGAATATAAAAACCTGTTCTAAAATATAATCATATTCGGGGCACAGTACACTATTGAGAAGTGTGATTAATAAAGAATATTTCAACTTTCCCTAAATTTTTCATTTTATATTTTTTAATTTAGATTTCATTTAATAGTATATTAAGTTTAACTTCTGAATTTCTTTAAGTTGTTGAATTCTAATTTTATATTTTGTTAAATATAAAGATTTATTGACTCTAAGACACTTTTTAAATTTAAACATTCATTCTTAAATAGAAATATAAGGTCATATGTTTTATTCATTGAGTTATTTATTTAAGTTTATTCTTTTAAATATTCTAATGTAAAAAATTGTGTTTAGTATTTAATTGTTATCATCTTAGATTTTAAATATCACATTCAAATATTAGAACTAACTTTTTATTATAAAAATCATTTTTATTGCTTAGTATTTTGTTATCTTTACTGAAATAAAAACATTTCAAGACTCCTAACGAGGTGATATTGGTATTAGAAAATTCTTTATTATTAGTATGAATGTGATAAAATTGGTTTAATAGTACTTACAAGTTTATATGAAAATTTTGCGTGATATGTGAGAAAAAATAATTCATATATATAAATAAACGTAGTAATATAGTTCAAAATTTGAGAGAACTTTACTCCGTATATTATCCACTTAACTAGTGAAATCATAAAAAAATTAAATAAATACATGTAAAGATAAATTACTACACTCATATTATTTAGAACAGCACAATCGATTCTAAAACTTATCACATAATTTCGATGAAAAATAACGAATTTGTGAAAAATTCAGCACAAATTTTAAAAAAATTTTATTTATAGTTTTCTAATTTATTTAAATATTTATAAATTACTGTAAAAAAACTAAAACAATTAATTTTAAAATTCTTATTTAATGAAGCATATTTTTTGTTCATATTAAATTTTGGATGCTTATAGTTAATTGATAAAATATTTCAATTCCTCAATCAAGAAATTAGTGTTTAGGGAATAAATTCTTTCTCCAATGGTGGCGAGTTAAGTATAAAAAATCACTTTTAAAATACAACAAAAGATTCTTTTAAACTCTTATTATTATGGTTTATAAAATTCACATTTTTATCCAGTTATTTATAAAAATCTCCAAGCAATTTCTCTTTCTAAATAATGCAAGTATTTAAGCAAAAATTAATTTCAAATTTATATATTAATATAAAACTCATAAAATATGGATTTATCTAAATTTGTATTTTTTCGATGCTTTTATATTAACTATTTTTGAATTTTGTATAATACCGATATTTAAATTTGTAAATTAAAAAAATTGACCGAAAAGGGCAATTTCTAATACATAGTTAAATGTAATAAATTTCCTTTTTATATTTCTGTTTGTATAATTTCAGTTATAAATATAATCTTTAAAATTACCAAGTACCTCTCAAAATTAATCGGGCCTTTCAGATATTCTAAAACTTGAAAGCAATAAAATGAACTTTATATACCATTTTTTATTTCTTTTTTCGAAGACATAACTTTATTTTCTGAATAGTTTTTTGGAGAAATCAGCTCAAAAATGGTGAAGAAGAGATTTTCTAAAAATGTTCAATGCTCAAATTTCCCTTTATAATCAATATAACTATTAACTGGAATTTTCAATACATTTATATATTATTTAAAAACACAAATTTAATCAGGTTTACAATTTATACTTTTATTATTAAAAAACTATCCTAAGTTATTTAGAAAACAAAAACCGTTTGTAAGTTGATTCTTTATAATTCAAATTAAAGATTATAATAAACCAATTCAAAGTGGTAAGTAAAATTAAAAAAAAACTTATTAATTATTTTATTGCATGATAAAGCATCTTGAAAATAAAAACTAAACGTAATTGAGAAAATTGTATTAGAATAATGTTAAATGTATGCTAAAATATAGATTTATTATGGATTGTTCAGATAAATGAATCATTTTTAAATTTTGCAAAAATTGTATGCGTGTTGTTCTTTTAAAAGTTTACAACAATAACTAACTTTAAATTATTTGAAAATTCTTATCGTAATTTATTAAATAATTAATAATTTGTTTAATTTTTCTTACTTAAAAACTAAATAATATTTTAAATAATTTTATTTAGAAAAAAATTACAAAAAATTTTTTTTAAATAAATTTTTTTACTCTGAAGTTTTCTCAATTTCCATTTTAAGTCCAAAATGTTTTGGTTAGTAGATCCATTACGTATTTTTTAAACTATATTGGAAATATTCTATTTTATAAAATATTACTTTTGTGAAATATAATTATTATACATAAAATTTATATCATATAAATATATAAATATATGAATTTTAATATATATATAATAAAATAAATTATGCACTAATATTATATTTATAAATATAGTCTTAATCAATGCAAATAACATTGATTTTCTATTGAAAATGGCCCCACCACGCCCACCAGATGTGTTTTCAACTGATTATTTCCGATACTCAAGGACACTTTTTGCTGTGAGACCTCGTTTACAATCGTGGATTCAAAAAATTTCAGGAGTCGAATGACCCATCTCCTTCAAATGGGAAGCAGTCTTACCTATTCCAAGAAATTGCGAGATCTAATAGATTTCTTGCATCATTTCCAAGAAATGCATTTTTCGGTCGCTTTTGTGTTAACAAATGTTTGGCCAAAGGCATATATTCATATATTTTGTCGTTCTAATGAATTGATACAGATTGGTACCCTTTTGTAATTGTTACATTCATATTCTTTAAATTTTATTCCTATATATAACAGTCAAACAAAAGTATTCCTAACTCTTTTTCTTCCTAAATTTTTTAATCACTATTTAGTCCCAAAATAGGTATTGTAATGTAAATATTTTTACTATTAATTCAATTATAAACTGATTGTATCTTCATTTGCTGTTTCAACTTAAGTATTTACTGCAATTGCATTTCATTAATTATATCAAAAACATAAATTTCTTTTAAAGTTATAATATGTTCGCAAAAAATGCAAATTATATTAAAATTTATTATGTTAACCAATAAAGTTTTATAAATGTGTCAGTAAAAACATTAGCATAATTGTCTTTTTATTTGTAAAACAATACATGGAGCAATTGCTTTGTTGACACCAAAGAATCATTCCTCCTCTTAAACACAAAACAAATCGGTCGCGAGGACATTTGCTTAAAGCTCACTGCCTTCGTTGACTGGGACGTTCTTTGTGTGAGCTACTTGGAAACATTTTCAAGAGGAGGAAAAAGAACACAGTTAAAAGTTTCCCACTTGGCGCTATTAATAGCAGGTGGCTTTGGCGAAAACGCACCAAGCTTCTCTCTCGCATTCCAATGAGAATAGCAGCAGCGATTGTTCTTTGATGGCGTGTTTAATGTTCATGTCCAGTTCGGATCTTTTACTTCAGCTGTGGAAGGATCATCCGGCTTTCTTAATGGTCTCTTTTAACTCATGAATGCTGCAATTTCAGCTTAGTAAATCACATTTCACGTGCAGTTTTTCTTTATGCTAATGAAGATCTATCTTGCACTATTTATCTCTCTATTTGTAAATAACAAAATGTATAATTTAGATGAAATTCTCAGCTATCCAAATACACTTAATTAAAATAGTCAATCAATCAAAAACTGATCATCGATACATTCAAAAAGTATCTCACATCAGAAGCAAATGTGGGAAACACTAAAATTTCAGATCTGTTTCCACAGATCAAAATTTCAGATCTGTTATGTTGTATTTCGGCTTAATTTTTCCTACCTTTTGTCAAACTGTTCCAAGTCATTAATATAAATATCAAATTATACCCTATGTCTATTATGCATTAATTGTGTATAAGTGCATTTGCTTGATTTTATTATTTACATTTTTTTGTTAAAAATGGTGACTTGAAAATTGTTTTTCCCAAGTTTAATATTATAGTATACACTAAAAGACAATGCCAAAATGCACATTAACTGTGTATAAGTGCATTTGCTTGATTTTATTATTTATATATATATATATATATATATATATATATATATATATATATATATATATATATATATATATATATATATATATATATATTTGTTAAAAATGGTGACTTGTGAATTATTTTTCCCAAGTTTAATATTATAGTATACACTAAAAGACAATGCCAAAATGTACATTAATTGTTTATCTGTGCATTTGCTTGATTTTATTATTTATATTTTTTTTGTTAAAAATGGTTACTTGTAAATTATTTTTCCCAAGTTTAATATTATAGTATATACTAAAAAACAATGCCAAAATGCACATTAATTGTGTATCTGTGCATTTGCTTGATTTTATTATTTATATTTTTTTTGTTAAAAATGGTGACTTGTAAATTGTTTTTCCCAAGTTGAATATTATAGTATACACTAAAAGACAATCCCAAAACGCACATTAATTATATTTCATTTCAAATATTAATTGTTGTTTCGTATTATTCTTGTATGTTTTCCCTTTCACATTTTTCCAATATAATTTTATTTCCAAAAATAAAATTCAGCTTATTTTTTTTAAAAACAAAATACTTATTTTCATCTTTCACAGATTGTCAAATTTTGTCACTTCATTTTAGTAAAAGTATTAAAAAATTGCTTTTTAATTCAGTAAAATTAGAAACGTCTCTCTTTCATTTCACAGAAAAACTGTTGTTCACTACTTTGCTGGGATCTCCTTTCTGTCGTACCTTATATTTATTTAGATAAACCAATCAATATAAAAAAGGAGTTTTTGGTAGAGATGTTTTCAAGTTCAGCGTTTGAATTTCAACTATCAAATATTTATAAATATATATATTTATAAATAATATTTATAAATATATATCAAGTACACAAAAATATACTTGATTTTTTGTTGAATTTTTTTGTTTTGTTTTTGAGCTTTTATATATATACTTCTACTATAGGAGGGCATCTTCAAGAGGTGGTGGAGGTTTTGATCCATTTGGACATTTCCCTGTTGACCCGTAATTTAAATCTTGTTCTCATGATTAGGAGCTTCCATTAAGTTATAAATCAAAGTTTTTTGAGGAATATCAGTTCTTCTTCTTCTTCTTAGAATTGGGTTTGTATGTCATTGGGCATCTCTTCTTTTATCAGCATTTTGTTCCATTAACTCCAAGCCCAATGTTTCCTAGTTCCAGTTGCTCGGGTCACCCACTTTATTAATAAAGTCCGATAACCCTTTCATGGAGTCTAGGTATAACTCTCTAGTATGGATGATGCCTAAAGAAGTTAATCTAGGGAGGGCAAGAGCCTCGCATTCGTAAATGATATGCTCTGGCCGTTTCCTCTTGCATATGATATTTCCTGCAGATAGGGTCTTGCTGAAACAGTCCCATCTGGTCAGAAAGTCAGTCATACTAGGGATAGCTTCCTGACTTTCACCAGAAGAAGATGGTTTGGAGGTCATTTCTACCTTAAGTGAAGGATTCATTGCTGCCCCTTTACTAGATTGCCTCTGAGTTCTCTTGTCTTTTTCAGCAAGGTCTACTTTAGAGGCTTCACCTGCAAATGCAGAAAGGTTTGTTATTTCTTGTGTCTTTTCAGCCACAAAATAACAATTAATAAGCTCAAGTAATATAAGTCCACCCAGCATTGCCTGAGTTACTGGGCAAGGCAAATTACTCTAGAAGTTCGCCAGGCAACTAGAGGCTCCGTTAAGACACCATAATCAGTTAATAAGCTATAACGTAACATTTATTTCGAAGTTTTTAAGCTTCCGCAATGGATCAAAACAGTTAAAATATGCAAAATTAGAATTATGATAGTGAAGTTTTATCACATAAATAATAAATTAATGTTTTAGTTTTCATTGTCTTTTATTAATTTTAAAATACGATTTGCTTTTATGATTTTGAATTAAAAATTAAGCTTTTTTAAGTATTTAAACGCCTACTGTTGGCAGTATATTTATAGGTTTATAATTTTTTTTTGGTAATTTTTTCTTTACGAATAGTTATAACAGTTTCAAACTAAAGATTACAATAATAATTATACTTTCATTATTGAATGTTAATTCATTATATTAAGCTTATTCTAATGGCTATAATTTCTTCAATCGACTGTAAGTCGATTGTAAGTAACTTAACTATGTTAAGTTTTTTTATGTTTGTGAAACTTCAAAAAATATTGTGCACAAAATATGGGTAAAATTGTGTTATAAATGAAATCTTATTTTGATGACTTCCACAATGACTACGTTCCTCGGGTGACTATAACAGCTGAACACCAAAACTTGCTTTCATGATTAAATTTCAGTCCTTACTCTGTTTATAAAAATAACTTTTCATTCAAATCTTGCTTTATTGATAAAAACTTTTACAGTCATGGACTATTTGAATTATAAATCGAGATTTGATTTGATGATTTTTCACTTTTCCATAATTATAAATTTATTTTAACTTAAATTATGCTTTAATAATTCCAACATTTATAATAATCCCCATCCACTATTGGCCATATAAACTAATGAGTAAAACTTGTTTGAAAGGTTCAGAACAACTTTCACTGTTAACCACTGAAATACACATTAATATTTGCTTTAAGGGCCATTTTCCCTATGAACTAAAGATATCATGAATTAAAATTTTTTCAATGATTGTCAAATTTCATTATGGACTATTTAATATTAAGGCTTTCTTTCGTATGGTTGTGAGTTTCAACTATTAACAATAATTATTGGAAATGCATTTTATGGTTATGAACTTGCTAAATGAATTATTTTTATAATAGTTAAGACTTGTTGTAAAAAGGATGATCCGAAGCGAATGTAAGATAAATATGTTAATACTTTTCTTGTATTCTGAAGGATTTTATTCACTTCTTAATGGAAAAGTGACAAAAAGACAATACATTAGAATAAAAGGAATGGATACAAATTATAATTGATAGAGTGATAAAATAGGCCAATTATCGTATTTGAGGGAAATAAATTATTTAGTTTTTATGATAGCCATGAAGCAAAACGCTTCTATTTTAAATAAGGATTTTATATTTTTAGTAAAAGCTGTTTAGCAGTGAAGATGTATTCAAATCTTATAAGAAATTATATATACAGCATTTCTCTAGTTGCTGTTTCACTTAACGTATACAAATTAGACGCAAAAATCTAAACGCATGAATAAATTCATTAATGCACTTTAGTTGGTGTGAAATTTAAAATGTAAATTTTATTTTATCGTATTTTAAATAAATTCATATAATATTATTCAAAAAGGTAATCCGATAATTGCATATTTATTTGCTTGTGATGCATATTTATATTATATATTTTAATTAAAAAATTATTAATATTAAATAAATATCATCTACATTCATTCTTTATCACATTTTATCATTTACTGTTGTTAAAGATTGGTTTTAGTGACAGAGAATTCTTGGCATTCTCACAAGAAATTTAGAATTGGGCCTGATAAACATGACACAATTTTTGATACGTGTTTAATTATCAATTAAAAATCCTTTTTCGATTATTTAATCACAAAACTTCAGTAAGGTTCATTTTTTTGTTAAAATTACTTTATAAGAAAAAATAATGCTTCGCTAAAACACGTGAACAGTTAGTTATGCAGGCGAATTTCTTTGTAAGGCCTAACATTGAAATTTTCCTTTCCTAAATAAATATGTATTTTATGGAATTTGTTCTTTCTCTCTATTTGTAATCTTTTCTTAAATATATAAATTTTATTTATAAGTAAACACGATATTAATTTTTATTCATTCCAGTGGTGAATACTCTGTGGAGAGCTCATATTGAATGTTGTTCATGACTATTCATAATCATTACAGAAGTGCTTGGTTTTTATTATTTAATGTTTGTACTATAATCGAATTGTAAATATTTACATACTATTTTGGTAGGAATAATCCATTGTTGTGATTTATGTCCATACATGCTAGTTTACCAATTATTATAAAATAACATTCACTAGTTTAAAATGATAGGCTATATTTTATTCTTTATATATGAAATAATGCAATATTTATATATATATATATATATATATATATATATATATATATACAATTCTTAACAAATAGAATTTTTAAAATAATTTTACTCGTAATTCATACTGCTATCACATAATCTTGTATAAAATATGCAAGTAAATTTCAATAACTAAGTTATCTATATAATCTAGCTAAAACTGTTTTATAATAAGTAAAACTGTTAAAATAATAAAAATCACATTTTTGTCATAGTTTTTTTTAATTAATTAAATATAATTTATATACTGTGTATCATATTAATACAAAGAAATAAAAATAAATATCATTTTTCTATTATTATATGAAATCAGATTTTAATTATTTTCTGACTGTTTTATTAAATTTTTAAAAAGTTTCTATTTTTGTTTTAAATATTGAAATCGATATAAAAAACTTAAAATATTTCAAAGTGCAAATTTCTTTTTAGTGACTCATTGATATGAAGTTTAAAATAATGCTCAATTTTTAAATATCATGCAACTCTAAATAACCCTTCATTAATACATATTATTTGAGAAATAAAATCATAAATTGTCCCTAATCAAATATTTTCATAAATATAAGCGCTTTTTACTTAAGAACTAAAAAAAATGAGTTTCTGTTACGGCTAAGAATGTTGAATCATCATCTACGCTATTTTGTTTTATAAGTGCACACGTGAATCAGAAAATCTATTATATATAGTGACCCTCTTCAGTTACAATAGTTTCTAAATGTTTATTTTTAAAAATTCATCAAAATGCTTCTTCGAATGGGGATTAATAATTTGAATTTTATTCCTTTAAATGAAAGAGGGCAAAATAAACAAAAATCAAAAACGATTTGCACAAAACAAAAAGCGTGCTTGAATTTCATACATTAAAATTTAATTAATAAACATCGTCGAGAAAATATTAATTAATTAAATTTATTTAAGTAAAATATAATTGTTATCTGTCTGAAATAATAGTCTCTGTAAGCTTCATAAATTGAATAAAATAGATTTTTGTATAGAATCTTACTTAGTCTCTGTTGAACTATCGGTATGAAGTTCTTAGGAAGAAAATCTTAAATACTTAAAACTTTATGTTTTTATATTCTATTATATTTTTTATTCATTTACTTGACATTCTAATAAAAATAGGTGAATTTTCTGTATTTTTTTATTTGTTTTTTTTTCTTATATTTTTATGTGATATAAAATATGCTGTGCATAATTTATAAAATGATACAGTAGTTGATACTTGATAAGGAGATTATGTTGTATTTCTTAATACTATCACGTGATAATGTTAAATTTGATTTTTCTATGTTATAATTCTAACTCTATCGCCTTCTTTTTATCCATTCTATTGATATAAAAAATCTTTAACTTTCTTAATATTGCTGTTACTATCATTTACCACCAATTGAAGTTATAGCTGAATTTGTTAAAATTATGAAGGAAATCAAAAAGAAAAAAATTCATGCATATTTTAATATTTTTGTAAAAAAAAGATAACTTAATAAGTTATGAAGATTTTCTGAAAACATTTCTTAAACGCGAAATAATTATAACTTCTAACCATTTAAAAAAATCACATCTACATTATTGTGATTTTTTCTGAAGCTGAATCCATTTTTTGGAGTGTGTAAAATTTTAGAACAAAAACATTATATCAAATCTGGTATGACCCAATATTTAGTCTATTGTATTATTCAACAAAAACTCCTATTTTGAATATTATATTTTTTAAACGATAATAGTTGTGGATTTATTTTACTTTTTCAATTTGTTTTCAAAGGCTATAAATTTTAACAATCTAAATTAAATATTACAATAACTTCCGTCACCTGAAAAGTTTATAATGACAATATATTTCATTAGATAATAAGTTCCCGCGAAAAGATTAATTGGGGGGAAAATAAACACACACACTTAAATGATATTTTAAATTCTAGATCTATATTTAAAATAATTATTGCATGAAAAAGCTTATAATTTAACGTTAATAAATATATAATTATACTTAAAATACATTAAATGAATAAATATCTATAAGTTTAAAAATAAATAAATTGAAGAAATTAGTTTAGGAATTTTAAATTCTAATTTTTTCATACATTTTTATGGTTCCAATTGTAAACATCAAATAATAAGGAATATATTTTTATACATAAAGTATTTTTGTGAATTTAATAATAAATGTACTTTATAACAAATAATCATTTTAAAATAAATTTTATTTTTGTTTTATGCATTCGTAGATTTTTTCAAAATAAAGGAAAGTGACTTACAACTATATTTTCCAGGATTTATTTCATCATTTTAAAAGATATACTCATTAATCATTACTTATATATATATATATATATATATATATATATATATATATATATATATATATATATATATATATATATATATATATATATATATATATATATATATATATATATATATATATATATATATATTCTTTCTGATTTCTCTGTATATTGAATTAATAATTTAAAATGAAAGTTTTGAGTTAAATTTATTTCATTTTGAAGTGAAATATGAATTTGAAACTTTTAGTTTAGTATGTTTTAGAGAATACTAAGTTTTTGCTTACAAATTACACCTATTATTCTATTTTATCATTTCAAATAAAACTGATACAAAAAATGACATGTAATTCAAAAATTTCATCTTTTTCTGCAATAACGAACCTACCTACAGGAAATTAAACAAAAAACAGTTAATAATGATTTCCAAAAAATAGTATGCTTTTACAATAACATCTAATTTTTTTTAAAGTACAATAGATATTAGATAATGTCACACTTTTTGTTTTGCTGTTATTCATGCTTTGGACATACAGAACACGTGACAACTCCGAATATTTCCAACGAGATAACGTATCATGCGCTGATACGTAATACAAAATGGGTGCTAATGGAACATTTTTCTTGTAAATATTAAATTCATTAACAAGTTCTGCAAATTTTAAAAATATTAATAAATCAGACTTATTTCGAAAATAAAGGTTTTTAAAAATACTTGTTAAGCATGGTTTCATCATTTGACAAAGTTAAATATTTTAACAAAATTTGAAAATTGAAAAATATTTTATCTTGAGAAATAATTTTGCTGTTCTTACGTGCAATTCATTAAAAGCTTTTTCAAAGAAACTGCGTCTTTAAATGAGCCACTAAATTTTTACCTTAAAAATAATTAAAATATAAATAAATAATTCCATGTATATTATTATCGGTTGGAATTTCCTTATTGGGCAAAAATATCACGTGATCAAATTGTTAAAAAGATTTGCATTTCTTCTTTCTGATAATACTCGTCATCTGACTCTGAGACTTATGAGGCTAAAAATGGTCGAAACCAATCACCTTCTTGAGCGCAAGGACTAAAAATTGTCGTTCCCTCGAATATAAAAAAAAAGTTAAGAAATGGGCGGCAAGATGGAATCGATCCACTCACTAGCGAAAGGAGGTGGTGGGTGTATGTGTGACCTTGCAGAAAGCGATGGAGATGCGGTTCCCACATCATTCCCCAACGACTTTTTTGATGCATTTTTTGGCGGATTTTTTTTTCTTATTTCACACCTATGGACAGCCTTTTCACGAACTTTTAGCGTTATGGGTTCCCTTTTTTCCCCTCCCTCAATTTTTCTATATCTGCCCTTACGTCGATTGCTTCCATGCTTTCTAAGCCTGCGCGAGTATAGATCGCAAGACCCAGATAGCAGGGATTTTTATCAGTTTGAAGGGAATTTTCCGTTTCATTTTTCCCCCGCCCTCCGAGAGCTGCATTTTCCAGTTCTTGCGCCAAGAAAGATTTGATAGTTTGTTTTTAAATTGAAGTTTTTATCTGGGATTCAATTTGAAACGACCCTATCGGATGCCGCCCTATCTCTGGAACCGAGTGGACGTCGCTTCAGGGGTGGAGGAACCCACGTGGTTTCTAGGTCAAGGGCAGTGCTCCCGAGTGCAGTACTGTCACATTTAGAATAAAAATAAAAATTATTGATTTCACGTAAAAAAGTTTAGTGTGATTAAATCTCAGAGTGGAAGCATGATATAAAAGAATTTTGGCAAATTATTCCTTCACACTTAAAAATATAAGGGTTTACCTGAATTAAAAGTTAAAAAAAACATGGTTTTACAAAAATTGTTCATGTAAATATTAAAAATAAAGCTTTATATGAATAATTTCTGTAAATATTTATTTTTAAATTTTAAATTCAATCTAAACCTCTTGAGAATAAGGATTTACCTCTTGTAAATAAATATTTACAATATTTATCTGTGGGAAAACTATTAGCTTTAGATTTAAACATTAATTTAAAAAACAAATTTTTAATGATTGAAATAAACCATGAATATATTTCTTACGAAAGCCTGCTTCCTAAGCAAACATCATTTTGTTTGCATGCATACAAATCTAAAGGTCTGAACTTGTCTTCAAATGTAATTTTTCCCTTCACCGACATCAGTTTGATATTCTTTAACGGAACTTCCACCATATTTATTTTCTTCATAAGCATTAAAGCAGAAATTGAATATTCATTTCCATACGTTATTATGACGGCATAATACTACTATGATATATAATACTACTATGATATATAATACTACTATGATGTGATGCATTCTGAGGAGATGGGCTGATGTTAAATTGACCAGTTGGTGTTCCGTCTCCAAAATAATTTCTGATTTCATTCTTCAGCACAGAAGAACCTGAATAAGAAATTTATCCCCCGCATTTTGCGTTTGTTGGCAGTAACAGTTCCTCAGAAATTTCTTAAACGAGATTCATGAAAATATGTAGATATGTTGCCATTTAATTTACATTTTGCATGTGTTTCTAATGCAAAAAATGTCAATTTAATGGATGAATACATAATATACCTAAGTATATATCTATTGGTAACTAAATTGCTATCGCGATATCAGTCCTCATTAGAAAACCTAAAATCTCATTCTTCAGCTTATAAATATGTTGGCATAATGGTATGTAAATGGCCTAAGTATATACTTATTGGTAATACGAGTTGCTATCTCGATATTAAGTCCTGTTCTACATCTAATATTCGTGCTTCATAATAGTGATCTAATTATATATATAAAAAAAATAAACCTGTTGCTAGAGAGAGAACGGCCTGTATGGGCTATGGCCCATATCTGCTTTCCTGACCCAGGGTCCTGAATGGCGAAACATATGGCCCGGTTTGGTGGTCGGCCTAGTGCAAAACTTCCTGTGTTTCGAGTTCCCAAGTGTACTCGGTAAGCAATTTATTGACCCACTGAAGAGATGAAAGTTTAGTCGACCTTTCCCAGCCCGAGAATCGAACCGCAGACCTGTGCCTTGGGAGCGAGAATCACTACCACTGAGCCACCGGGCTTCTCCTAATTACATGTTTATTAGTAATTAGGTTGATATGCTAAGGTTAACCATAATGAAAGTAAAATTACACATGAACTAAATAATGGTAATTTCCATATTGAACAGAATTTTCTTTCATTTAAAGATCAGAGAACCCCGAATTCTCTTAGGACAAACGTTCAGGAAAAAGATTTTAGATTGAGGACAAAATCAAATATCCTAATTCTTTAATTCGAATAATTCTGATATTTATTTTAAAATTTCTCGAATATTTTATTTTGGATTGTTTTAATGACTATTAAATGATTGCTTTAAAGAAACATTGATAAATGTTTTGAATTGATAAAAGATAGCTTGATTTTAAATTAATATTTATTTTTCTGCAATGTATGTAATTCGAGGACTTTCATCCAGAGAAATCTTTCGACATTTTTTTTCGTTATCGTATCCAGTTCAGACGCAGATATCAAAAAGTCCTCAGGATATGGTTGACATTACGAAGCACACAAGTGGCAACGGTAAGAACGACTTTTATATTTGCAACATACATTTTAGCGAAAATAAATTCACTTATTGTTATTCTGATGAAAAAAGATGGCGGCTTCATAATTACTTGTACTTTTTGATGATTTTAGTAAAATATTTGGCTAGTTCCATTAATAGTAAAATACCGATTCGTCTATGATTATCAGTATCTAGATATGCTCTAGAAATTTATTAGCAAACGATGACTATAATTCATTAAGCATATTAAAAACATTGTTTTAAATAATTCCAATTCTTCTTATACTGCCGAGCTGGCAGCCGAATGGTTAGCGCTCTTGCCTTCGGTTCAACAATTCGTGGGTTCGAATCCCACCTTAGGCATAGATGTTCGTAGTGGTTCGGAATCCACTTTAAGCCGTAAGTCCCGGTCTAATTAGCCCTCGTGTGCAAAAAATGACCGTTGAGCGACAAACAAACAAACCAATCTTCTTATACTGATAAAAAATTTAAATTTAAAAAAACAGTTTTTATTTGGAAATTAAACTAAATTAAGAATTTCTGATTTCTATTAGTTTTTTTAATAATTGTTAAGCTCTTATAAAATTAGTAAATATTTTCAACTATTTAAACAATGCACCTGAAAGTTACATTAGTCAAATGTATTTTATCTTTTAATGAAAAGACATTTTTTAAAATTTTATTTTCACTTAATTTTTAAAAAGCTTATGTATTAAAGAAAGAAATTAATTTTTTAAAATAAAAAGCAACATATTATAAATTAAAATTTACTTCGTAAATTTGACAAATCAGCTTTAATAAAGAGCACTAATGTAAATATTATTATTTTTCTAATTTTCATTAAAATAAATACTGTCGCGCAAAAAGAGTTTGCATTATGATTCAAGAAGGATCCATTTTCTCATTAACCTAAGAGAGTTATACTTGCAGAATTGTATATTTCCGTGGTTATATAAGCTTAAATAAACGAGTACTATTTAAATTAGCGAGTAAATAAATGTGAGTAAAATCTATCACCTAACCCTATATAAGAAATCACGAGTAAGAAATATTATTAACTTTTCAGTTGTTTCTGATGACAAAAATTGTCTAAGAAGAGTGATTGTTAGCAACATTTTTGTTGTGGGTTTTGCATGCTAATTCGCGCCTAGCCTGATAAACTCTACTAAAAAACTCTGTAAAATGCTTGGTCTCAAGTTCTCCTATTGAAGTATATTTTTAAAAGCTACTGCATCATTCAACAGGACGAATAGATAGAAGCATTATCATGCTGATACTTTTAGTCTTTCGGAAATTCATTAAAAATAAACGAATTCCGTTCTTGTATATTTTGATCTGCTTTTAAAACTTGTTTCCTTTTTAAATAAATAATCGATTAAGCGAATGAAACTAAAACAGACCCAAAAATCTTTGTTCTTGACAAAGTCACATGACCTGAAAATAGCTGTCTGATTTTTCTGAACTCGTGTGAAACTCAACTTCCCTTCATCTGGACCACCGAGCCTCACTTGTGTTCTGCTGCAAAGCTTTCGCTTTTTCCTGTGTTTTAAGACATAATTGCTATTGATTATCCTTATAAGGAACACTTCTGATTTTTAATGGGTTGGCTTTTGAGATAGAGCTTTTTATACTTGTGTGAATTTGGATTGTTTTGACAAGAATATTCTAATTTGCAAGTGAATCTAAATACTTTTCTTAAATCAATATCTCGTTCATTAAATTTTTTTTTTTTTTTTTTGCAAATATTTATATTTTTTACAAAATTTATCATTTAAACTATTTCAAAATATTTTAATAAATTTTAAAAATAATTTATAATTTAATTTAAAAATACTTTAAATCTCATTTATTATGCACTTTAATAATTTGGTAATTTTAAATCTAAGCAGATTATCTTTAAGCTCATGCATAAAGTAAATAGTCCGGTCCCAAATTTTAGTATCTTACATTTAAATATTTTAATTTTGGAGATATTACTTTGATTCAATAAAGTACTAAACTTGAAAGAAAATTTTTGTTTTTAAAATACATTAATTATATTTGATTTATTGAATTCAAAATTTATTTGATAATCCAATAGTTCACTCATATTTTATTTTTACTATCGTACTTATTTTGGCCTTCACTATAATATACTTCACTCAAGTAGAATTTAAAAAAAATAACCAAATTATGAAATTATTCTATTTTAATTCTGTTATTAAAAATTTCGTTCTATTTAATGTTTATATTTGTGATTCTTTTTTCAATAGATATATTTTTACTCTGTATTATTTTTATTTTTACTCATTAATAACATTAACATTAATAATTTTTAAGTTGCTGAAAATAGTTATGATAAGATCGTCATTCAATTATTCATTTGCAATAATTGCGTTCTTCGTTCTTTTACAATATATTTAAAATGTACTTCAGAGATAAGTTTAAAAAAACAATAAAAAATTTTGTTATAAAATTACTCAAAAGTATCTTGAGATCTCACGTATCCAATCAATTCCAAAATATCAGCGAAGTTGAGTAACACGGTTTTCGTGGATAATCCGAAAAATTACGAAAAAAAAAAATCAACAAGAAAATGCATTTGAATGATTTATACACTGATGGTTAATATGAATATTCTTATTGCTTGGAGAATACTTAAATTATTCAATTCTTATAAATTGATAGATTTTCTTTTCTTTATTAGGAATTTAGATATCACAGATAATCCGCAAAGCGAATAAACCGGTTTCCGTTAATCGGGAATTTATTAATATTTTGATTACCAGTAGAAATATTAAAATACAACTGCTTCTCGGTGTACTAAAATATATTCTAAAAACACTGCTTCATTTATCTTTTTGGACTGTGTTTCCAAGTTAACATTAATTTCTAGAGTACATGGATTATACGGCATCTGTGCTTAAATAATGTACATTAACTTTACAAAAATGGATCTCAAGACATTCACCAGAGCTCAAAGATTCTTTTCGGACCCAATGGTTTCCTGTATTTTCGAGAACTTTTGATTTGTTGGCTGTAAGAGTCACAGGAGCAACCACTTCATCTACTGTTGAAAACAGACAAGTAGAGACTCGTTACATGTGCCCTGCGCTTGCGCTCAGAGATATTGGAAGGCCAAAGAATGCCCCGAAAATTGGCCTCCTACCAATTTTCTGGGCATTTGTAATAAATAAATCAGAAAATTCTGAATTACAGTATAAAAAAAATCTTTCAAAATCGAAGTCTAAAAATATTTTAATTCCGTGAACTGCATTATGATATTTACAATAAAGTTATATCTTTGACTGTTCCGAGAGAGAGTTCGAAAGAAAATTATTATTATTTTCAGAAAAACACTAAATAAGTTTTAAATGTATTTCAATTCCTAAGAAACTTTTGATTTTTAAGATATTTATTTACATACTTTTATATGGGTTTGCAAATATATATAAGCAATTTAATCAATTTTAATGTAATAAAATATAAAAAGTCGCATCTAAAATTTTATGAAAAAAGTTTCGATAATAATATTTTACATTTATTACATAAAAGTGTATTTTAGTGCAAATTTATTAAAACTCACATATAACTAATACTAAAAATTTAATTAAATGCAGAGACTTGAAAATTAAGTAAGGATACTAAAATTTGAATACTTTTCTTTCTACAGACTGAATAGATAGACCAGTGTCATTTGTAATTACGAATATTAGTTAGCTTTTAAACCTTCATGATCAATTTTCATGTATGAGTTAGCTTTTGAGGAATGAAGTTTAAAATCAGCTTTTAGAAAATGGAATTTCTCAAATTTCATAAATGTTGTTGTTGTTGTTGCATGCCCCCAAAGGCTAGCAGTGCTACACCAGGTCCATGACGTATACTCTACAATAATCCAAAACCAGAAGAGGGTGGTCAACTAAGTCCTGCCTAGAGAGCCCTAGGCACTCAAGGAATTTCATAAATGCTTCGTGTTAACCTACTAATAAAATTTCTGAAATCAAAATCAAGTAAACCATTTCAAAATTTTTAACTGTATTTCTATTATATGGTAATAACCAAAAAAAATAATTTGAATGAAATAATTAAAAATTTCAAAAAATAGGAATAAAATCGACAGGCTTCCAACAGCTAAAACACGTTTCTATCTCACTGATATCTTTACATTTTTTTACACATGCTTCGTACATATAAATCAGAGTTTATCATTTATATTGATTGAAATAATTTTAATTTCAAATAATGATTTTAATGCTGAAATTATTCTCAAATCTAAATATAAAATCAACTTGTTTTCAATAAATAAAACTCGTTCCTATTGAACTTAATCGTTTGCATATTTTACAAACATATTTGTTGGAATTATTTTCCTTTATTTTATTGTTTTATATTAAATAATTTCAATGATATGTTTATTATATTTGCGTTCGCCTCGTTTATACGTTATTTATCTGAATAAAAATATTCATGTAAATATTATATACGCTATTAAACATTTTTTACCAAGCTAAATGATATGGTTACTTATATTCTGTGATAATTATCAATATTGCTAAAATAAAAAAGGAAATTATTTTTCTGAGATATTTATACAATTTGCTAGTAACTGGAAAGGAATTGCTTTTTTTGCATGAAAAAAGAATTCGAAATCTTGCAACCCTGATTAGCACACACTTCCCACGATAAATGATTAAGATTTTGCTTCACAGATGAGAAAGTGAAAAAGTTCCCGACAAGCAACTTCTCAGTAATAAAAAACTTTCTTTTCTCTTTACAAATAATTCGCATTTTTCTTTCCTTGAATGAATTCTTCCTTTTAAATGAATTTAACTATTTCGCTAAACAACATGAAAGATATTTTTGAGAACATTTACAGGATTCTTTTGCGGTTACAAAGCACTTAAATGTTCCATATTTTAGGTGAAATTTTGTATCTTAATATAGCAGTTTCTTCTTCAAATAATTCCGATTTCGTCTAATTAAAAGTAACTTATGGAAAACTTGGCATTGCCCAAGACCGCAATCAAGAGGTGCGCTGACTGCGTGTGATCCGGAGAATGCCTTGAGATTCAGTCTAAAAAGTGAAGAGAAAAGCGATAACTTAAGGCCGGAAAAGAGTAGAAAAAAATACGCTGCTATCTTTGCAACAGAAAAAATAGGCACATTACTGGTGGAGAGTACTCTTTATGTAAAAAAACCAAAATGATATTTTGTGTATCATTTGGAAGTGTCTTCTATTACATTTACGCAAAAAATATAATTCTTTCCTTTTTTATTGTATGTTATTTATGCTAAAACCACTTTTTTTCTTTTCTATACTATTTGCTAATGAATATTAACAAATTTACATTTTATTCAACAAAAAAAATCGGGAAAAAGATGAGAGTTACTAATAAATATATGCTTAGTTTGTTTTTAATCATATTTCACTTTTTTTAATATGAAGACGTTGTTTTAGAATAATCTTATTGATATATATATTTTCCATAACTTTCAATTGATTTTCTTTACACATTAACTATGTAAATTTGAGTCATATTTAGATTCACATAAAATTAATGCTATTCAATTATATATATATATATATATATATATATATATATATATATATATATATATATATATATATATATCAACAAAGTCATATGGAGGAGGTAATGTGCAGCTTCTGTTGGAGTGAGTTCTGAGGCACCCATGGACAAATCCAAAGGTAGATGTCTGTCTATGCTTCATTGCCTACAAGTCTTAGCTGAGCGTTATCGTTTGAACGTGGTACGAACATTATCCCACTTGTAAAAAATGCTGTAAATACCCAGCCTCACCAAACCATATTCTGGATTGCGTTAAACTTTCTCGGAGGATTTATCGTCATATCCTCTGCTAGTCATTGACTTTCTAACTGTCAACAATTTATTGGAGTTGATCTGATAAATGTCAAATCTTTAAAGAGGATAGGCGAACAACAACATATACGTATATACCAGGGGTATCCAAGACGTCGGCAGCGAAGACATTTTAGGTAGTCTGCGCGATTATCCCGATCATGTGATCTCGGATATATTAACAATTTAATTTATGACTTGTGACATAGAATTAATGAGTTAGTTCCAATAAAAATTTACTGCAGTTTACACTTTAAAACCTTAAACAAACAGTGCAAAGTAATACAATGAATTTGTCGTTTTACAGTGGAGAATTGTATAGAAACAACTTGACTAAGTGAGATGCTTAGATTATATCTAATAGCCGGCGCGATGATAACGACGCGGTCAGTCGACTAGTCTACCCGTCACACCTGCCCGTTTAGTTTCAGTTTTCAGTAAATCGTCTTGCGTTGCAGGTCACTGGCTTTTACCACACTAATACGATAATTTGATGTTTCAACATCCCTTCCGAAATGACTCAGCCAGGTACCAGTGCTAAGAGAAGTCAAACATACCATTATCACAATGAGTGGGAAGATGATTTCGTTTTTGTTATGGTGAAGAAGAAATGTGTTTGTCTCACATGTAACTCAAGTGTGGCACTACCAAAAAAGAAAAGACATTTTAAAACCATGCTTTTAAAATATGCTACAGACTTTCCAATCAGCAGTGAACTTCGAAAAGTTAAAGTACATGAATACTAAAGTCAAATTTACATTTAAAGCAATCGTTATTGACGAGACCATGCACCAAAGCTAACGTAGTAACATTGGCGTCGTTTGAAATGACAGAAGTTTTGATAAAGCGAAAAAAAACATTCGAAGATGGAGAATTGATAAAAGAAGCTTTCTGTAAAGCGGAATAATCCACGATTTTAAAAACAAATCTGAAATAATATCATAAATAATATTTCTTTGTCACGTAACACTGTGATGCGACGGACGAAACTAAGATTAATAATTTGGAGGATTTATTAAATGACGATTTAAAAGCTTTAAGTTCCTGTCACTTCAATTTGATGAATCCTCAGATATTAGTGACATTGCACAGTTATGCATTTTTGTGAGAATGGTTTTCGAAGATATGACTTCAAAAGAAGAGTTATGAACTATAATTCCATTGAAAAGACAAACGAGAGACCCAGATATCTGCAATTCATTTAAAAAATTTATTGATGAGACAGGATTTCCAATATATAAACTGGTCTCTATTACAACAGATGGAGCTCCAGCAATGGTCGGGAATGGAATTGGTTTTATTGCCTTGTGTAATAATGATGAGGACATTCCCAGTTTTACCAGCTATCATTGCATTATCCATCAACAGGTATTGTGCAACAGGTAAAATACTATAGTCTGATGATATAATGCAAACTGCTTTTAAAATCGTCAATCCATTTCGTTCAAGAAGTCTTTAGAGATGACAATTTCGGGCACTTTTGGAAGTAACTGGATCAGAGTACGGAGATCTCTTATTGCCCACGGACGTAAGGTGGTTAAGCCGTGGTGCTTTTTTAAAAAGATTTCGTATTCTGTTTCCAGAAATAAAAAAATTTCTACAAATGAAAGGAGAGCCCATTACTGAATTGGAAGATGAGAAATGGCTGTGCAATGAAATTATCTTTTCTCCACGATATCACTGCAAAACTTAACGACTTAAGCCTAAATCTAGAAGGAAAGAATAAATATTTAACAGACATGATGAGAGAGCGATTAAAACTTTCAAATAAACAATAAAAAAGCAAGCGTCTCAATTAAGAAAAGATGAATTGAAAAAATTTGAAAACCTGGAGGAAGAGTGCATGCATAATACAAACCTATACTTGGAAGATTTTGCCGAACACTTAGATGTTTTGTTTGAAGAATTTGAAAGAAGATTCGCTAACTTAACTAGGTTGGATGAAATACTCAGTTTTATGATATTTCCTTTTAATGTAAATTTCAACATTGATGGAATATCTAAAAAAATAGGTCATTTAATAGACGCCACATCAGTCACGGTCAAGGAAGAAATTATAAAATTAAGATGCGATATATTTCTTAAATCCAGAACATCTAGCGATAATTATTTTTGGAAATTAATTTCTGAGGAAGCGTTTCCAGATATTTACAAATTGATTTTGCATTTGAAATCATACTTTGGATCGACGTATCTTTGCGAATCTGCTTTTCCAACCATGAACTCCATAAAAACCAAACACCGGTCACGTTTAACAGATGAACATTTCATTTCGTGTTTACGCATTGCATTAAGTTCATACCAGCCACAGTATCATAAACTTGTCGCCAATATACAGTGCCAAATTTCAACTAAACGAAGTGAACAGGATGGTCAATTTTTGATCTATGAATACTTTGATTATTTTCGTCAGTAAATTTGTATTTTGTAAATATTAATATTAAGTTTTTTTTTTATTAAAATTGGATAATTTATCATTTTTCTTGTTACCGAAAATAAAAATATAAACATGTACGTTACGTTAATTTAGCTCTGCCATTGGTAGACCGTCTTCGATTTTTTAAATGTGGAGTAGACCAGGGATCCCAAAAGTTTGGTCACCTCTGGTATATACAATCTAAATTGGTGCCACAGTGCAAATATTTTTCCTATTTCACGGCATACAATGAATAGATTTCTGCATAGTGCAGATTTTCTTTCAACGACAGTGCATACATATACAATTTAAATTGGGACAGAGAACAGATTTTTTTCCAAATTGCATGGCATACATGTATACAATGTGTAGATTATTGCATGAAGATGTAAATTTTTCCAACTGCATTGTATTCATATTTATTTGCAATCAATTAAAGATTTGAATTCATGCTATACCTGATTAGTTTCCATTGTATATACAATTTAAATTGGGACAAAGGGCAGGTATTTTTCCAAATTGAGAGGCATACATGTATACAATGTGTAGATTATAGCACGAAGATGTATATTTTCCCAACTGCATTGTATTCATATTTAAAATTAAAGAGTTGAAATCATGCTGTACTTGGTTAGTTACCATTCTATATATCATATATTAAAAATTACTTACATTGAAATTTTTTGATACATATTTGATTATTAAAAAATTATGTAATTTTTAATTTTCATTTAATGGTTGCTTGAAGTGTATATATCCGCAAAACTTAGAATTAACAGACTGCATGAAATAAACTATTCGAACATGAGAGAAAAAAAATGGGAAAGAGACTATCTTATTTTTCAACTTTCGCATCAAAATATATTTAGCAGTTCTTCCCCTACCCTCAATCAATTCTTCTGAATAGAACGTGAAAGATCAATTACAGATCTGTTAAAGTCTTTCAAAATGAAGAATTATAAATCAGTTCCATTAAAAATTTCATTTCGATGCGATTCAAACCAACATGAAAAATTCATGATTCCTGTGTTTCATTATGGTGCCTCAGAAAAGAACAAAAACCACCGCCAAGTGCAGCACATTTTCTGGCTTGATTTTGATAACATCGCCAAGCAGGAAACGCAAGAGTCTCTTCGGGGAGATCGCCTTTTTCTGGACAAAAAAAGGGGTAGCTGCAGAAGAATTGCTTGAGAACTACGCCTGTCCACGTTCGAGATGATTAACGATCACGCCCTCTGCTTTGAGATTGCTTTTCGAAAGCTTTGTTCGATGACCGAACCACTCTGATGAAGACTTTGCCGTACTTTTTTTTTTTCCTTTTCTTCTCTTTCCTGTTGCCAGATCCCTTTCTTTGCTAATGGTCACGGTTAAAGGGTTGAAGATAGTGCTACCTATCGTGTTCTTGACCCTTGGGTGTCTCTGTCTTCGGATTTATGAGATTTTCACTGCTGTGGCCATTTTTTTTTCTGTCGCTTAGGTATCGATTGGGTAAGAGATTTCTAGAGGTGGTTTCAAGTTGAGTACCAAAGGATACGTGTTGTTGTTGAAAAACTTTGATGCTATAGATTTCAATTAAGCCTTCAATTTTCTATTTTTTTTTCTGCTAACTGCCTGAAACTGCTGACTCTCACCTCACTATTAATATAATGAAGGCAATAAATAGATTATAATATTTGCTTAAAAACTTATAAATCGGAAATATTTTTACAACAAAAGTATTTTAGATTGTCTTGTTAAAATTAAGAAACTTAATGTAGAAATTTCATTCATTGATTACAATGTTTTCATTGAAAAAAAGGTGATTTCTCATTCTATAGTCACACAAGATAACTCATTCAATTACGACTCATGGTTTATCACTCGAGGAGATAATCGTACTCATGAACTGTTTAATGAAGATCAATATTCATTTTTCAGTTTTCCTGATAGTTCGTTGAAGATTCATGAGTCATGTATTACACTGTAACTTTTATACTTTTAACTAAAAACTGAACTTATCAATTATTTTAGCACAGCTCTAACATTAACACTAACTTCATTTTAAGAAAGAACCCAATGTTTTACACTTTCTCTTGGAATTTGTTAAAAACTCTAATTATTCTTATATAATCACAAAATTTATTTGTTGTACTGAATAAATTGCTGCCTTACAAGTATTACAATAAGTGTATAATTTTAACATTTGTAATGTTTTTATCGTTGCACTTTTTCTATAGGACTTTATAGTTTATAGTTTTTAACTTTATAGTTTAATGTTTTTCTAGTTGCACTTTTTCTATAGAAAGGGAATTATTTGACTCCAGAAAAGTCTATGTTAAAAGGACTCGGGAAAAGATTTTGGTCTATTTTTGACTGTCAAAAAACAAAATCAAATGATTTTCGTAGGATTTCGTTACATTAAATTCATTTTACATAAATTGAAATATTATGAAAGAGAATTTTACAAAATTTGTCACTTTTTAATCTTTTCTTATATCTTTTGTTAATGGTAAAAAAAAAAAATCTATTTCGTTCATAGTAAAAAGAAGGAAAATAATTTTGCATCAAGAAATAAATCCTTTCTATGGAAATGATTGATTTGAAAGTGATTTATTTTTATATCATTTCTAGCATCTTAATAACAGTCGACTGGTGGCGGAGTCTCTGATTTCGAAGCAATAGGTCTCGAGTTCGTTTCCTGGTTTGAGCGAAGGTGATCTTTTCTCTCTGTGTGTTTGTTTGGTTGTTCTTTCGCAAAGATGACATACCCACTGTAAAAAAAATAAGCATCGTCTTCACCCTTTGTGGTGGTGAATCTGATTGAATTCTAAAAGGCAGCCGGATAATAGGAAAAAAAAAACATCTCAATAATATGTTTGTGCTGTACCATCAGCATAAAAGAATATATTCAAATAATAATTTAATTTTGAGGAAAAAGACCTCTTCGAAATTGTCTTGCGAATAAACAATCATTGTGGATTCTCTTTAAAACTTCCATTTCCCTTTTTACTAAGAAAATTTAAAATAATGAGGACTTGGAAAATATTTCAAAAACGAAGAATTTCTAATCAGTTTTCTGTAAACTTGTAAACCCTGTAGCTGTATAGTGGAAAAAAATTCTATTCGCCACGTGGACATTTAATATTCTATATTTCGTGAACACATAATGAACATTCTTCTGAAATATTTATCTGTACATGAGACGATTTAAATATATATTATAAAATTTATTTCTAAAACAATTTTATAGAAAAAATATCATTTTAATCATCAATGCAAAAAAGTATGTTTAATTTTGTGTGCTATTAATTTATGTTTGCAACTTCAATATATCGACATTTTTTAAATATTTTAAAATTTCTTGTAACATTTAAGATAAATTGCATTATAGTTTACTTGAATAAAGTGCTATTTTTGGACTTATTATTATTATTAATAATTATGATATATTAAATATTTACTTTAAAATTAAGAATTTTAAAAACTATCCTAGTTTTTGGAAACAGTTCCATAATTTGAAATATGCTAACTTTGTGATATAATACTCTTATTTTTATTTTTTGTACATTATGAAATATTTTTCATGTTAACATTTGTAATGTAAAAATGAGCTAAGAGGAAAAAGTGTTATGAAAATGATAAAAATAAACACTTAATAAAAATAAAATTTTGGTGATTGATCATTTTCTAATTTCGAAATAACTATTTTTTTATAAAAAAAAATACTTCCATTTTTTTAAAATATTCGTATATTTTATGAAAACTTTTCTCTAATATTTTTGGACTCTAGGAAAAGAGATAATTCGGTACCTTGAATAAAAAATAAATCATTATTTAAATAAAATAAGTTTTATCATATATATTAACTCAAAGTTAAATACTAATCTTAGTTTTTAAATCATAATTCACTACATCAAGAGATTCAAATATATCAAAAATTTTATTTTTAGACAAATATGCATACCTATTTTATTAGAATAATTTTAAATATATTTTAAAATGTGTAATAAATCACTTAAAAAATAGTATTTTTCCAGTATACCCCCACTTTTGATCTTAAAGAAATAGCGTGTTTTTTACGGAAAAACAGAAATAATATTACGTAGATACGAGGACTTTGCTGGCTCAAATATTTATTTAAAATTTAATATATACTAAATCGAATTTTTTGTGCAAAAATTGACCAATAAGTGATAAACAATGATAAACAAGCCCAATGCTAGACAAAGCTGAAGCTAGTAAGTCCAAATCATTGCTTGGTGATCATTTTGTCAGTTAAAAAGAGGAATTACGCGGTCACCTGTCGCCAAGGGCGAAAAACAAATAAATAAAGCAAAATTTAATTTTGTCTCATTAAAAAAAATGGTACCGTTACTTGCGCAATCGATCACCGATGAGATTTCTAAACAATTTCCACCAGGGTGTTTAAATAAGTTTATCAATAGGTGATAATTGTTTAGTTTATAAAATATAAACAAAATATTGGTATTGTTTTTTTAGTAGTTTTTGAAAACGTAAACATTTTTAAACAATACATGATACAAATGGAATATTTGAGAGAAAAATTTACAATTTTTTTTCTTTACCATTACAGGCGATTATCAAAAGCAAGGTAAAATGTAAAAGCACCGAAAAAAAAAGTAATTTTTAAAATAAATGAAAATTTAAAAATGAAGGATCTATCTTCAATTAAAAAGTGCTTTTCATAGTTCCCCTCTCTTACATCTAAAATAGATATGTTATTAAACGAACACTAGCTGATTTTGAAATCTTTTTTATATATTCTTCCTCTTCTTCTTAAGGTTGGGTTTGTATGTCATTGGGCACCTCTGCTTTAATCAACATTTTGTACTGTTAACTCCAAACCCAATGTTTCCTAGTTCCAGTTGCTCGGTCACCTACTTTATTAATAAAGTCCGATAACCCTTTAATGGAGTCTAGGTGTAACTCTCTAGTATGAATGATGCCTAAAGAAGTTAATCTAGAGAGGGCAAGAGCCTCGCATTCGTAAATGATATGCTTGGCCGTTTCCTCTTGCGTATAACATTTCCTGCAGATAGGGTCTTGCTGAAACAGTCCCATTTTATGGAGGTGTTTTCTGAAATAGTAGTGCCCAGTTATGAAGCCTACGATTAAACGTATCTTCTGCCTAGAGCATCTTAGAATTTCAGAGGCAATCCTCACTGATGATCCACAAATGATTCTGGTCAGAGAGTCAGTCATGCTAGCGATAGCTTCCTGACTTTCACCGGAAGAATATGGTTTCGAGGTCATTTCTACCTCAAGTGAAGGATTCCTTGCTGCCCCTTTACAAGATTGCCTCTGAGTTCCCTTGTCTTTTTCAGCAAGGTCTACTTCAAAGGCTTCACCTGCAAATGCAGAGAGGTTTGTAATTTCTTGTGTCTTTTCAGCCACAAGATAACTATTAATAAGCTCAGGTAATATGATAGTCCACCCAAGCTTAACTAAAATTTCTATTTTAATTGAACATATAATTCAACAATTCCTAATTAGCTGCAGCATGAAGTTAATTACAGTGTGTAGTCGAGGGGTCATAAAGTTGTGTCACTTAAGTACATTAACAATTTTATTTGGGAGAATATAGTGTTCCAATGGTTATAGAAATATACTCATATAAAATGTTAATGCAATTATTTTTATTGCAAAATTTCAAAAATTAAAGGATAAACACGATTTTGAAATCTATATTTTTCTCTTAAAATAATTATTTTCTAAAGTGTAAAGTATATAACTATGTTCTCAAAAAATATAATGCTCAGTGTAGTTTAAATTTTTTGGAAATTAAATAATCATCACCAATTCCACTCCTTAAATTATTTCTCGAATTACTAATTACTAATCCTTAAACTAATTCTAATCTAAGATTTTTACAGAAAACAAACCAAGCTTTATTTAAATATTTATAAATTTGTGCATTTAATCATAAAATTATGAATTTAGAAACCTGGTAATAGAAATCAAAAGATTCTATTTCATCAAAAAAAGTAAAAGTTATGTTAAATTTTTTTAGGAAATTTTATAAAATAATCAATACTAATTCCACATTTAAAATAATTATTTTAATTTCTTATTAATCTAAAAGACCGTGATCAATATATATCGTAAAATTATATTAAGGTTTTATTTCAAATTAAAATGATAATTTTTTGGAAATTATGTTCAAATTTTAAAAATGTTTGAAATTTCAGCAGTTTTTATTGCAAAATTATGAATTCTGAAAGCATTTTAAACTGTCGCGCGCGAATTGACAGTAAATTTATTATTCATAGCAAACTTATGTCAAGTTCATATTTTGAATCAAAATTTCCATTTCGAAAAAATAGTGTTTTCTTTAAAACTTTTGAAAACTAGGAATTATTGTTAGAAAGTTGGAATAAGGGATATTGATAATATGTTTATTTCTCAAAATAATTTCAATTTAGTTCGAAGTTTTCAGAGAACTGAACTAAAACAATTTCAGGGCTTATATAATTATTTGACCTAAGACTTAATTTATTATTCATCGTAAAAATATATTAAAATCATGCTTCAAATAAACAGTATATTTTTTTATAAAAATTATGCCTTAATAAAATTATAAAAATAAAATAGGATTAAGGCTTTCCACTATTTATTAATTTCAGTTTAGTTCGAAGTTTTCAGAGAACTGAACTAAAACAATTCCAGGGCTTATATAATTATTTAACCTAAGACTTAATTTATTATTCATCGTAAAAGTATATTAAAATCATGCTGCAAAAAAAGTATATTTTTTTAATAAAAATTACGCTTTAATAAAATTATAAAAATAAAATAAAATTAAGGCTTTCCACTATACAAATATAAATAAAACATCTTTTATGATAATAGTATCGAATTTCCTATTTCACAAAAATGATGAAATAAAAGTTTGATTCTAGTTTAAAGTTTCCCGAAAGTCTTATTAAAGCAATATGACCCCACAATATTACACTTTAATTTATCGTTAAAATCACATAAAATTCTATTGAATGTTCATCATAAAGTTACAAAGTCGTGTTTAAAATTAAAACTATGCTTTTTTTTTGAAAAAAAATATTGCTAATTTAAATTATAATTGTAAAATAAAAAATTCTCAAAAATCTTCCATAAAATTTTCGAAATCAGGAATTTTCCACATAAAGTTCTGAATTATAAATCTTATCCAAAATAGTAAAACAAATTTCTAGTCTAGCTGAAAGTTTCCAGGAAGCCCAAAATTATTGTTCGAATCACCTAGGCCCTGTTGAATGTGCATCGTAAAACGCAGAACTTCTTCCCCGAAGCGAAAGATCACTCCAGGGCTCACAAAAGTATCCTACGAAATGTCACCCTTCCAAACTTCTTATCTCAAGTACTTCCCCCCTCCAAGCGAAAAGAAAAATTAAGAAAAAAATTGAAAATGAGTGGAAACAAAAAACACACACATTGGCATCTTAACAAACATAACGATGTCACACATTCATTTTCTCCATTAAAACAGCATCGATCACGGTGCGGGTCTGCTCTTCTCTTCCCATCCTCGAGCTCTCGAAATACTCCCCCCGGAAGTCCAGAGGTGGATCATTCCGTGACGACTGCGCATGTGCCAAATTTCACATTGTTATCGACGAAACGATCGTTTCGAAGGGCGATAGTGTTGCCAAATATGGAAGCCTGGCAGGAATAAATTTCACTTCATTTTTTTCATCAAACAGATTTCGGGTATAAATTTTTATTTGAGCAAACAGGTACATACGATGTGCGATAAACACATTTAGGGAGATAAAAAAAAATTTATCGCCATTTCATATCTAATAAAAATAAAATGAGGATATTTTCCGACCTCATCGAATATGAAAATGAAGAACTCCTTTTTATGGTCTGTTATTTTTTTTTAATATAACGGAAACACTTCACAATCGACTTAAAATCAGAAACTTTTATTCAAATCAGAACAAAATGTACAGTTAAAACTGTAGATATATTGATTTAATTATATAAAAATTAAAGAGACTTAAGTTACAACTAAACTAGTTATTATTTATAACCTTAAAAAATTTATAAATATTTACGCATATGAAATATGTGACTTTAGGTGTAATTGTTAAAATTTCTTCATTGTTTTATACAAAACTAATGAAATAATATATTAATAATATTTTTCATTTATTTTTATAAGTATTTAGTTATTTTAAATTTGTTTCAGGTGTATGAAACAGAATAAATCATTTTTCTATTACTTAGAAATAATTATAATTTAAATTCCATTCATATATCACGACAGAAGTTTTAGAGTAAAATTGTTCATTTATAGCTATTTTATTTTAATAAATTTGATGTTTGTTTTTAAGGAATTTTAAATATATTTGCAATGAAATTTACAGATGTTTATAAAGAAGTCAATTAAACAGTAGACAACTATTCTAAGAAACCTGGAGTTATCCAATAAGCTCTCAAATTACTCCAAAGTTTAAAGTTTCGCCAATATAGCACATTTTTATCAAAAAAAATGGGATTTATAAAAATGTTCAAATTTTTTTATATAATGTTTATAAGGATTGTAAAAAAACCATATAGCTTTAAAACTTAAAAATATTTCTTACAAAAACCTATAAAAGTATTTCTAATAAATTTGTTACTTCAAAAATTCAAGAATCTATCTATCTATTAAGTTTTATTCGTTTTTTTTCAATGATATATAAAATATCAAAAATAAATAATATTCAAACGGTGTCAAAAAACATATAAAATATATTTGAAATTTCTTTTCAAACCTATTTCATGTATTTGCCTTTTTATAAGGCATAAAATTTTGTATTCAGAATCATAAAAATAAATCATAACATTATTAATCAAAATCATTTAGAGAAACGTATTTGCTGATGCGAAACATAGTATTGTGCAATTACGTGCTTTTTAACTTAAAAAAACTTATAAATATACAATTCTGATACAGATCGTAATGGTAAAAATACACAATATTTTAAGTTAATTATATTAATTTTATAAGATAATCACTTTGGTTATTTAATTATGAACATATATTAAATAACATTATAATTATGAGATATGTAAATTAAATTAGAAAGAGAAAAAACAATTTTTGTAATGGAAAATTTATTTTTGATTCAAGTTTCTAATCTTTGAAACAAATATTTTCTCTCATTTCATTTAATAAACTTTTATAAAAAATTTTATCAACAATAACAAGTTAACTTAAATTTATAAATCTAAAATCAAAGGATTAAACTTTAATAGAATTTATTAAAAATTTAGATATATGAAACTTTGGGAAAATAAGTGGATTTCGGAGATTTAAATTTTAGGCTATTCTTATTTTTATAATGATAAATAAGAAATCTTGGTAATAATTAAATTACAAAACTATATTTTATCATAGTTGGGTCTTTTCTTATTTTAATCATCCTTATAACAAACATCTTGATAATAGTTTTATCTCTTATGAAGTTTGCTTCAATTAAAGTAGAAAAAACTTTGCTTTCATAAGACAAGGAATAGGATAGTAATGTAACATATATAGCAACTGATTTTGCTTTTCTGCAAAGATAATTTCATTTTCTGCGTTTTAGCTTCATTTTTTTACATGATTTGGCATTTTATTTAATAGCTTACATAAAAGATTAAAATTTTGAAAATTATTAATTGAAATAAATATCAAAACTAAATAGCATTCAATTATAATATTATTTAAAAGAACAGTTATTTTGCTTCCATGGTACACGGAAGAAATCTCGATATACAATTTTTTATATATATCCAGAAACATGAATATACCTGAAACAGTGTTTCTTTCATAAAATGTAAACAACAGGACTGAAATTCATTGAAAAATGTAAATGATTATTTTATATAATGGTTTAAATGATAATTTCAAATATCTATCATTGTTTTCTTCAAATTTATAATTTTTTTTAAATTGAAGTTATTACCTTGGTTATTTTAAAATCTCAAAAAAGAGCTCTTCTTAAATGTTTTAATGTTACAAAAAAATCTTTAAATGTTGAAAAAAAACTTCTTTTTTTTAATAATCACAAAAATATACGTATTTTTATTTACTATATTTAGTAGTGGGTTACTTATCTGAATAATTTATTTATTTTATTACAAATACCCAGAAATTTGGCTATGACGCTATTATTTCTCCAACCTTCGAACATTTCTGAACTTTCCAGTTAAAAAACACCAGAGAACGAATAGTAGCATCAAAAATTTGAAGTCGTTGGCACAGAGTACATAAAAGTCGCCAATTCCAAACCTATGTAAATTCTTATCGGAATAATTACAGCTTTAATTTTTACTAATTTCGGAACAACTATTAAAATAAATACGCTTAAAAATAATTAAGAATCTCTCGATAATAGAAGTCATTTTCTTGAAAACCGGGTATTTTTATACAATTTACATAAAACTTATTTTTTATTAATTAAGTTAAGATTCAAATATTTGATTCTAATTATTTATATATTTCTATTTTTTAAATTTAAATGCTTAGTTATTAAAACTATTTTTAATTTGCTAAAATTAATATAATATGCGTGTAAGAAGAAATGTTAGTTTTCATCATGAATTAACTTTAGAGAAAAAAATTGTCTAACTATGGCATGCGTCATCTTGAATAAAATCTTTAAGATTAGTTCAGAGTAAAATAAGCTTACATTTTACTTTTCTATATTTAGATTTCAGCTAAGGTATAACAATTTATGAAAAAAATATTTTTTTACAGTTATGAAAATTGATTAAACGAAGCTTATAGTATGTTTCTTTCATTTTTAAGACAAATTCTTAAAACTAACTAAGGAAATCTATACAAATTTTAAAAATAATTAAAATATTACGCTTAACATTTATATAGTTTTTACTCACAAAATAGTGTACATTTATCATGTCAGAGTATAATAGTTAAATTTATATGAATAATTGAGCTCAGTGTAGAATAGGATACCCCTTAGTCTGGCGATACATCTTGGCGATAAAATTCGTTTTCCACTGACCCTATCTTTGTAAAACTTTTGTGTTCAGGATGCATGTTGGCACCCATCTTGGCTTCCAAAAAAATCGCTAAAGAATCGAGGAGTACCCGATTACCTATTAACTTTTACCGGATAATTTGAGAAATATTTGGCGAAGACATATATTTGTTGAGCTCTTGGTATTTCGATAAGCCACTCAGTATGTCATAATAAATACAGTATCAGAAAATAAAATTTCTCTCATTTCAACGTTTTTACAAATATAAATTCAGATGACAATTCATTATAAATTCCAGAAATTATCATCTTAACTACATTCAAATATACTTGTAAGTATGATTCTAAAATTCTACATTATGCGCGTTTTATATTTTAAATTATCCTCATAAAGTAACTGTCATAAATCATTTTTATTTCAAAATGTTTCTGAAAATTTATTTAATGTAAGAAGGTTTTGGATTATGCTTCCGATTTTTCCTACTTCTATTGATTGACTGCGCGAACGTAGTCATTCCTCTCATAAACTTGATTTACAGTCAAATGACTCAGAAGACACCTGAGCTAGTAATATTTCCTCCATATTTTACTCTACCAAGGAACTGGAAACTTTACTTTTCATTCTCCAGCCTGACTGGGAGAGATAGCGAACATTCTGCATCTTGAAGCAGCATCGACGCAATTCCCCAACGCACACATAGCGGTGCCCCGGAGTGCATCTTAAGATGAACAGATTTGGCCTATCACCCAGTGCTTCTGTGGACACGTCCCCAGCCCACGTAGCTCCAGCAAGGCAGTAAGGGCCCGCGGCAAATGATGCTTCCCTTTACTGATCTGAAGGGTGCGCATGAGTGATCCTTCTGAACAACCACTGTCTCATTTAATGCTCAGAGGGAACGAAATGTCCTCCGTTTGTGATCTGGAGTCACGATCAAATGACTATATCTAAAACTAATTTGGTAACATATCCTTAATAATTTTTATATTTAGGGTATTTTAAGCAACATGATAAGAAATAGAGTCCCTCTATAAGATATCGGTTATGATATTAATCCAGCCAAAAGCTATCATTTCAGCAGAACCTTTCAACATATATAAATAAAGCAGTGACAGTTGTGTTGACTCAATATTGCCAAGATGAATTAGAGTGGCGAGCGATGGCTTTTGGAGACAGAAAATCTTAACTCAAATGATAACCTCGTCGCCTGATTGCTTAGCATATCAAGATGTATTTTGGGAAGCCACCGATGGACAGCATGAGATGAACGTTTCTTGTGCAGGTCTGTCGCGGTGAGTGCTCAGGAGTTTTCTTGACTTCCTGCTTTTACGATGACCCTCTACAACAAGTGCTGTCGAGCGGCGTCTCATGCGATATCTCGCAATATCTTTTGGCGCCAGCTGTCGATTCTGAGGTGTCTGAGTAATCCAGCCAACTGTTACTGATCATCACATCTTCAATGTAACGTAATTCCACGTGGTTAAGAAGTAACAAGAAATCCTAAGCAACAAAAAAGCTTTTAAAAGAGTCGTAGTATAAATTGTGAATCGATCTCCTTATGTGCCATAGGGAATTCGGGAGCTTGCTCCACTTAATTCATCAGTCAGGCAACCAATCAAGTGGGTCAGGCAACCTTTCTGACCACTCGTAGGCAGCACGCGAAGGGTCTATCTGGGGCGAATTTCATCATCATATAAGAATTCCCTGAATAGCACAAGAAAACGTTGCTCTTCGCTTCTGCTTCTAGTTTATTGCTGATTCGAAATATTTTATTTCTTCGAAAATAATTCATTAATGGGTAAGTGAAGCGCACCGAGCGCTTACCGCTAACCCCTGCAACTAATGAAGTACTAATTGATTCTTGATTGCTCATTGAACCATGCCATCGTTTCGTGTTGCCATAGAATTTTTCTCTTCAGTAAAAATGCTTCGAGATAATCATCAAAAACATCAGGTGCATAAAAATCCCGTTTGCTTCCAATCTATTTGGATTGCACAATGATAGTTTTTTTCAATGATTTTTGGTTGTAAAATGTATTTGACATTTACATAAAGTTCTTATGCGGTGCACTATATCAAATAATAAATTATTAACAAATGTAAAATTCTAAATCGAATAAATAACAAACGATAAAAGAACTCTATTTTTATTATCTACCATTTATAAGCAAATATTTTTTAATGTTTTGCCAATAAATGTGATAGGTAATCCAATATTTAATAATTTAATTTTATATTCTTGAAACTTTATTTCAAAATTTACATAGAAGTAATTTTTTAAATATAATTTAATGTGTAGATGGATTTTAGAAATAAGTTTTATATAAAACTATATACTTTTAAGTTCAACTAACTTTATTATTAAATTTATTCATTGTTTCAGAGTTATATTTGATGTGTCATAAACATATGCAAAAAATAGATCAAATGAAAATTAGATTTGATTTGAATATCAAACTAGTAATTTTATATAGTAATTAATCTAATTTGAATCTTTTCATTTAAAAAATGCAAACTTAATTTATTATTAAAGTATACAGCAGACTTTCATTGAAAAATGATTTATTATTCGTATTTAATTCATTTCAAAAGCATTTGTTGCCAGTACATGGTCTTTTCCGGTTGGATGTAGAATTGGCCACCCCTTAGTTTGATGAAAAATGTGGCGATAAGATTTATTTTATTTTAGTTTAGGTTTTGTGTAGCTGCCATCTTGTTAGTCGCATCACAAAAAAAGTCGCCAAAAAATCAAGGAGCTCCCAATGGTAAGTTTTTGCCTGTCTTGCCTGATGAAGTAAATTCTTGTTGTTTTTCAGTGAAACTGAGAAACTCAGTGATCTATACACACAGGCGAGAAATGCCTGTTGGGAGAAAAAAAAACATTTTAAGAAAATATATTTTCGTATTGCAATTCGGAATATTGAAATTGCACAATTCGCCAAAAGATCAGATCCCTTTTCTTCTTGAATCCATCATTATACTGAAGTCCATGAACGTTAAAAATTCTTAGAATATAATATATATTATTGGCATAAAATATTTTAACGTGAGTAATACGACATAAACCATTAATATATTGATAAAGATTAAACTCATTAATTCATTATGTGGAAGGTTTTAGTGTCATATGAATGTAATTAAATGACTTTAAATCTTAAAAGTAAAATATTTCTGTGAATTCAAGAAATTATTCTATTCACCACAATACTGTCGTCACTTTTCTCTTCTTCAATCAAGATATGTATTGAGAAGTCCTCTTCTGGTTTTGGATTTTTTGTTTGTTCACCGTCTCATGGCTAACCAAAACTTTCTTCTATTACTTTATACTTCCGGATGGGGCTATTTCTGGCAAATATTTCTTTTGTTTCAGAATTAGGAAAAAAATTAAACAGATGAACAGTCACATAGCTCTTAAAACATTAATATCACCGAAACAGAATGTTGTGAGTGCTTGCAAATTTTAGATGCACATCACTGTGTTTGACTGAAGCAGTGTTGAGCTCGATACCCTTTATTTTTGAAAATGAGCAATATTAACTGAATTCTATATTCTAGTGACTGAAACTCGTGGATCGCATACTAAGTTGATTGCTAAACGGTTAATGTTCTCTTCTTCAGTTCAATTGCTTATGGGTTTAATTCTCACCAGGCATTATTGTTTGTTATTGTTGATTTAGAATCTCCTTCTGTGCAAAAATAGAGTGTAAAGCGACAAACAAATAAGTTCTTACACAATTATTTGCATTTTCACTTTATAACCTCCGCAATTGTTCAACCGTCAACAGAACGATGCCAGTGTTTGATCAATGCTGTGATGCTCAGTTCTAAAAAAATAAAACCCGAGTCACCGCTTGCGAAAGTGCGGGCATTATTTCCAGTTAATAATTTTTTGATAAGCGAAACTTACGGTTATCTTCATAACCTATATATTCAAAAAGAAATGGAGTGATTGAAACAGAAAAATCCTTATGATTTTTACGTCAAATTTAATTTCTATTTAAAGCATAGAAATGTTATTAACCAACATCATCGAATGTCCAAAGCAAATGATAGTTCGACTATTATGTATTTTTATAAGCATTGATCTACACCCTACAATCTTTCTTTCAAATATTCATTTATAAATACACTCGTGTCCATAAATTAAGGATAATGCAAATTTAGGCAAAGAAAGAGGCAGAAACAAAACAGATGTGACTTATTTGTAAAGTCTATTTATTAAACAAAAGGTAAAGAGTAAGCAAGATGATATATGTTTGACATCCTTAATAAAAATTGCGATTATAACTCCCTGGAACAAATTTCAAAAAAGAATCAATTTACGAAAACCAATATAACATAGTTGGTATGATGGTTAAAACATAGAGTATGTCCCCCAGACGATGCAATCAGGCCGTAAAACGCCTAGCAATGCTGAGTATCAAGTTATCAATATGATCTTGGGGAATATTACACCACTCATCAAGCACTGCTCTCCAAAGTTCCGGTAGACATGTGGGAAGGGGTTGACAGGCGGCAATTCGTTGGCCAAGCATGTCCCACACATGTTCTATTGGAATCAAGTTCGGTGAGTATACTGGCCAGTCCATACGGGTGATATCCTCCGATTGGAGGCATTCGTCTACAGTGCTTGCACGGTGAGAACGGGTGTTGTCATCCATAAAAAGAAATTCTGCTCCCATGACGCCCCGAAACAAACGTACATGTTGTTCCAGAATGACATCCCGAAAATATGTGGCCTGTCATGGTTCCATTCTGAGCATGCAGGTAGTTCTGGAATCCAGAATAATCCTCCCCATACGAGCAATCCTGCACCACCGTAACGGTGTCTTTCAGTGGTGCTCTCTTGGTGGTAAAGGGCCCTCTCCATATGAAAGTCAGGCGAGAATCAAACTGTAAACTAAACCTGAACTCGTCGGAAAACATCACACAAGACCACTGTTATGGTGTCCACAATCCGTACTCTCTACTCCAGGCTAACCGCAGGCGACGGTGAGTTGCGGTAAGTGGAACACATCTACGAGCATATAGACCAATGTGCTCTAAGCATCTATGCACGGTTTGCCTTGAAACTGTCGTACCGATATCTGAAAAGAGCTGACGAGACATGTCTGATGCTGTGCTCCATCTGTTTCTTTTGGCAGTAACTGCCAAATACCAGTCCTCATTCTGCGTTGTAACTCGGGGGTGACCTGTGCTGTAACGTCTACTCACATTGCCATCATCTTGGAACCGTTGCCAAAGCTTGGAGATGACACTCTGGGCGATTCCATGTTCCTTGGATACTTCCAGCTGAGTACGTCCACATTCCAGACGGCCGATAATTTTACCACGTAAAACATCGTCTAAATGCTTCCTTTGTGCCATAACTATGTGGTTATTGCACTGAAAGGCTTTTAAAACTCTTGTGAACAATCTTACATCTTTGCAACTATTCTTTTTATAACCCTCTCTTACACTATCGTCATTGTGACGTACTACCCCTGACATCTGGTGGTTTCTTGTAATTTGCATATTATTCTTCAAAATGTCTGTGATAATTCTACCAGTAAAATTTTTATTTTAGAGTTCAATTTTTGTGTAATTCTGAATTATCCTTAATTTATGGACATGAGTGTACTTATCCGTTATTTTTTGGCACGAAATTAAAGTGTCAGCAACCATGATAATAATATTTTCATCTAATTTGGCGAATTGTCTATCATACTTAATTTTATGAAAATATTCACCATGCAGGTATTTAATAAAAGGTGACAAGTTGTGTTTCCCCTTCATCGAACAACAGATATGGGCCTGAGCACATTATTACGGGCAGAGAACACGGTTCTTGGATCAGACAGATGGACTTCTGTACATTTTACAGACAAGTCCCGCAGGAGAATTATTCAGTACGTCTGTTGATCTAGAGAGATAAAAACACCCGATACCATCCATCCAACACTGTGGAAAGACGACGCAATTACCACAACGATCTTATTCGGTGGTCACACTGACCTGGGCATGTTTTACCGGCAGAAACAGTGACTGGTGTGAGATATCGTGACGAGAACCTTGATCCCTATGTCCACCCAATTACAAATGGCAATAATTTCATGATGATGGAGCACGATCTCACCAAGCTGTAGTTTTTGAAGAATATTCCAGGGTCTTACTTTTAACGAATGATATGGCCAGATAGATATCCAGATTTGAATCCCATAGAGCACCCGTGGATTTACCTTGGTAAACAAGTAGTTGCTTTAAATCCTGCTCCAAGTTCTGTAGCAGGGCTGGAAAACAGCTTACTCTCGGTTTGAACTTCGCTTCTCATTTCGGTAACGAACAGCTTATTTACAACATGGAAATGCATTTAAGTTAGGAATCCCTTATTTAAATTCTTTTTTGTTATGTTTCTATAACATTTTACTAGATAAAACTGTAATTTTTCTTTTCCCAAGAAATGTAATTTTCCAGCTGGATTGCTTCTTTTGTTGTAAATCTTTCATGCATTTAAGTAAATGTCTAATATTGTTGATCATAAATGTGCCTGTTTTGTGCACATGTCATCCATATTTGGTGTTTCTTTTTACATTCATTTGCAAATTAGGTTCAGAAAACTAGTCGTTCCTCAACTTTTTAAGCAAGTGTATTTAAGAACACTTATAGATATTCACTTTAGGAAAATACTTCAGTTGCTTAAATGTTTATTTGCCTAGTTTTTAATTTAAAAAAGGCCTTCTCATCTTTACCCCAGTGAATTTTTTTTATTTATTTGAGACTAATTGTATTTAAGAAAATGTACTACGTGCGAAAATTATAATTTATAGTTACACATTTATTTCGAGACTTAATTTAAATAAAATTAGCATTAGAAATACAAAAATGAATTTATCTTTAAATATTTATCTGAAAGTAGTTTTAAATACAAATATATATTTTTTTTAAAAAAAGAAGTTAATTTATTGTTAAATATTTATATGAGACTTATTTTGAATAAAAAAATTTTTAATTTTCTTTAAAAATGAAAAAGCTGATCTATGGAATTATTTTTCTGAATTCACAATTCACACAATTGAGATATATAAAAAAATATAAGAAATTAAATTGTTTAAGTGTTTGCATGTATATATATATAGTCCCTGTAATTAATTAGTACTTTTCACTTTGAAATGAAAGAATAAAAATAATAATATTAAAGCAGCATTCTCAAATAAAGTAGTGCGCTCATTTCTTCATTAAATCACGAGGGTCATAAAGACATTAACATCATTCTTGAAAAGAAAAAAAGAGTCCTCTCATTCAATCAATCCTCTCTTTACCATAGTTTCTTTTTAATAACCTTTAATGGCCACTAATGCCCAGGCATGAGAAAAACCTTTGAAGGGACACATTATTTTAACCCCTTTTCACATTGCTTTTTTTAACCTTGTCCCTATTCTTGACAATTTCCTGAACAAACCACATCAAAAATGATCTGCAGGTTTTTTTTAAAATCTAGTAGACCCAGTTTGGCGAGAAATTTATAGTTTTTTGTGCCCATCCATTAACAACCGCTAATTCATTTCTTCAAGAGTCGCACGCCATTTCTCAATCAACATCGATTCACAAACTTTATAAGAATGAATTCGAGCTATTTTGGAGTGAATTGTGGACTCCAATATGCTTCATGCGATAAGATTGCTTATGAAAATATAATTACTTGGTATTAACAATGTGAATGAATACACTGTACTTAAAATTTTATTTTGAACATTTTTACCTTTATCAGGAGTATTGATACACTGTTCTTATCATTAGGTATATTTACATATAAGGAGTAAATAAATTAAATATAATTTCTCGAATAAATGTAAAATGTAGAAAAGGCAGTATTTTCAGATTATCGCCAAGACTTAAAGTGAGAAAAAAAGTATTTTTTCCATGCGTAAATATACTGCTTTAAATTTTATTTTGAGCATTGTTACTATTTTAAGATAATTGGCACACGGTTGCTATGGTTACATATACTTAAATATAAATAGACAAAAAAAATATAGTTTCTAGTGACAAATATTAAGAGGGGAAATGCAGAAAATATTAAGAAATCAATGTCGCCAAATTCCTCCATAAGGGAGAAAAAAAAAGCTCTTTTCTATTTACCTTTACAAAATATGTAATTTTGAAGTTAAATAGAATTTGAGCATATCGTGTGATATTATATTACTAGGATAATTGATTCCTGTATATTTGTATAGTTTCTAACGAATATAGTATCAAAAAAATTTATGAAATTAACTTTGTGTAATGTTAATTTCTTAATTAATATTTTTACTAAATTAAATATGTGTCCCTGCCTTATTCATTAGTGCATGGTAGGGGCTCTGAATCAAATTTTAGTCTGCTAATATGTCAAAAACTGAATGTATATTTAATTGTATACTGATTGTATATCATGATGCATCGTCAATTAAGTTTGTTAGTCATATAAATGGATAGGATGTTGCATTTGAATGCAAATATAAACGCATAAATACAATAAAAAATATGTATACAGCCAATTTTTGTTAACTAGGATTCTTCATTACTAACTAGGTTTCGAAAATACGTATAGTAATAACATGAAAATACGTGTTAAACAAAATTTAAGAAGGGCCCTTCGCTTCTTATACATTACACTTGACCATTATTTATCATGATGGAATTCGATTTTCACCAAGAGATGAAAGTGAATTATTGAATTCATCGCAAAATGCGGAACTTATTTTGATGCAAATGATACAATTAATGTGCTTCACGATAAGTGTATAAATTTTGTAAAACCTGTCGAGATATGAATTTTTTTTTTGTCTCTTCAAAATTTAAATGTATAATTTTTTTGAAAATTTTCTATTAAAAAGTAAGAGATAGTGATTGTTTAAAAAATCATGCCGCAGTTTAAAACTATCCACTGGGGTGAAAAAGTTTTCTTATCGCTCAAAGATAAATTTTTGTTCACAAGGATTAATCAGACCGAAAACTTCACAGCTTAAACTGGATTCAGAACCACAATAAATCGTCAGAATCGAACCCATAAACTATTGATCCAAAGACTACCAACACAGCCAATGATAAGTGTCTGTAATTTGTAGATATATTAGGCCACACTCATGTTTTAATATGAAACTGTATCTAGTAAACATGAATTATTTCTCCTTTGCGTAACTCATTCAATTAAATTGATAAGACTTCTGTTTGGACTCATATTTTTTCACAGCTGCAGGAAGAGAAAGGTAAGTAACTGAATGTGCTTGACATATCAAAAATTTCTTCTGGTGGATTGATCAGATGAGAGAAGGCAATCTTTAAATTGTCAAAATGTGTTGAAAGTAAAACTATGAAGCATTTTGTCGTGAAGTTCAACACACAAGAATATGATTTGACAATGCATAATAGGTAACTCAAAAATAGAAAACTGTTTTTCATTGACGCTGAGCCTAATTTACGTGTTTCAAAACATAAAACCTGGTAAATTCCTTAATCATGGAAGATGCTTCCATAAAAAGCAGAAATGTAGCATTGTTTAGCAATAACTAAGACCCAATTTGGGATCATTCATTCAGAAAAATGCGATCCTATCAAATCACTGTAAAAATATCCTTGAAATTCATTTATAATTAAATATATTTATCTATAATTTGTCTATCAAATCTATAATTATATACATTTAAAAAATTTTTATACACTATTTTTTCAATCCCTTTTAATACGATGAAATTCCCTTTTTCCCTAGGCTTGTCACTCAGGACTCATTAAGGGAGTTTCCGGAAGTTTACTTTCGAGCTTCTGGGATTTGACCTACATATTGGTCTATTTTCAATTTTTTAATTATTTATATTAATACTTTTAAGATCAAGATATACTAAAAATTAAACAATTAAAATATTGCATAAAGAATTAGGGAAGTTCTCTATAGAGAAAAATTTGGTGTTTGTTTGAAATAAGCATATTTTTGTTTAAAACCATTGTTTATTAAAGAATGACATTATGATGAATTTTATCACGTATTTTCTTATCATCATACTAAATACCGTCCCAGTATCAAATCTAGGCTTAATATCATAATCAGAAACATTTCTTGAGTTTTGTTTAAATCTTTTTTGCCATTAATAGAAACTGTAAGATCCAGATTTTTATTGGAAACTATGTTAATTTAAAACGATAGTGTCTATATGGAGCTATTTAGTTCTTAAAGCTAAATTATGTGAATTTCTTAAAATCGAACACATGTCATAATTAAGTATCTAACATATAAAACAAAGATTGAAAAAGCAGTTCTACGTTAAAAATAGTAAAAATAATATGTTAATAAAATATATTATTTTGTTTTTAATTTTGAAATTAATTTTTTTTTAAATATTAAGTGCCGGTACGATCTTTTAATTGCTATGCAAAGCATAATGTATCAATATTTGTAGTATGTAATGTATCGTGTACATGTATCAGCATTATCTGTTCGTTGTTGATGATAATTGTAAAAATCAAAATATGTAGAATGATTCAGGAAGTGTTAACACAGAATAAAATCCGTCTCCAATCGTGGTCTTTAAGTAAAAACATTATTTTTGTTTTTACTCACACAAATTCCCCCTCATAAAGCAATTTTTCATATCAATTTTATTAAAATTTATGTAAAAAAAAATTTGATTTGTTAAGACCAAAAATCATGTTTTTTCTCTCAAAGTATTATTAGTAATGATGCAATGAACAAACATCATAAAACCAACCTTATCATTTCAATTGTAGACGAAATATACATTCAAAGGTTGTACTGATTTAATCACATACGGTAAATGTATTTTTATCTCCAAATTGTAGTTTGTTTTCTCAATCACGATATATTATATAGCCTTATACGGTTATAAACTTTTACTTTTTTGTTATTTTTTTCAGCATTTATAAATTTAAAAAAAATTTATTTCTGAGAGATCATTAGAGTAGAAAACAAATCTTTCAAGCTTTATTTTTTAATGATAATTTTTTTTCAGAATTATAGTTTCCTTATAAAATTTATCAGAATAAATGTCACAGTGGTCACTAACGTTATCAAACATTTTACATTTGTTTGTCAAACATTATTACATTAAAAATATTGTGGCAAAAATTAAACTTTAAATATTTTCAACGATTACTATTGAATGCTTAGCATAAAAATGAACTCATTATCACATAATAAAGCCATCAAAAGTCAAAAGATTCATCATAAATATTTCTAAACAATGCTTTTTATTTAAGAGATGAGAAATCAACGTTGCGCGAAAACATTAGAAGGATTGGTTAACTTGTGTGCATAAAAGACAAACATCTGAGTATTAAGTGTGAAAAGAGATGAATTTAAATTCTTTGCTAAAAAGATTGCAAGAAACTGAATGATAGACATAATCGAAATTTTCTTTTGTACTTTGTAACCATCTGTTATAAAATAAAATATAAAAAAAACAATTTTGATCTCTGAAATCTAATTTTCCCGTCATATCTCACATAATGTGAAATATATGTACTGTCGCGCTCGTTTCCAATCGCTTATACTCGAATGAAAAACATTAATACGAAAACATTTAGGATTGAATCCAATTCATCTCAATATGTAACCAATGACTATTACAATTAAATATAAAACAGACTCCTTATAAGTCTACACTTTAAAAAGCGCGCGAAGGATTCTAAATTTGAAATAAGCTAATTTTGAATGAAGAAAGAAGAGAAACTGCGTTTTGCTTTCAAATGCGTCGTGATTATTTGCTGAAAGATTATAAAAGTTGCCCACCCTGCGACAAAGAAATACTCCTACTTTTATGAAAAAATTTTCTAGAAGGTAAATCAACAATGGATTTCCGAAATAACTGTCGTTGTTGTTGCATGTTCGCTTTGTCCAGCAGCGCTAGACCAGGTCCATAACCATAAACACCCCCAAAAAATCTAGCACCATCAAAGGATCATCTGCTTGGATGTAGCCCCAGGCAATCAAGGATGTGTTCTGGCTTAGTTTGTTCAGCGAATCCCTTGGAACAAACGTTTTGGAGCTCTCAGAAAATATTTAAGATCTGATATGACTACTTCGGAAGCGGACGAGAGCGGTTTGTTCGTATCTTTTAAAGCACTGAGCCAGTGAGCTTCCCGGGCAAGAACACTGATGTCTGAGAGACAATCCATATGGTCTTAATCCTGCTTTTTACTCTTGAAAAGAGAATAAAAAACTGCTTTCAGCAGATAGATTATCCATTACAAGTTTTTGAAACACAGTTATAACTAGATTTAAGTTAAGATTAAATTTAAAATATCATGTTTTAGGAGAAGCATTGGTGACCTTATTAGAAAAGCTATTATTCTCCTGACCCTGAGGCAACTTGTTGTACACTGACCCACCCAAAAATATTTCATGCTCAATAAAAGCTATTGAGTCACATAAACTAATTCGTGGTCACGATGACTTCCAAGTAAAATCATACTTCTAAACATCGTAAGCCATGTCCTGTCGTCCCCCACTTAGTCCCTGTTTTCAAATAATGCTAAAAATCCTTTCAGCAGTTAAATCAGTCTCACACCTTCTGTTATAAAGAGTCTTTCTAAATAAAAATGAATGGTTGAAGGGCACCAATGAATAACTAACAGCACGGTGTCCCTCATCGGCCTTCCATCCGGAAGGGTGGGGTTCGATTCCCAATGCCGCCAAAGACCCACCGAGTACATGCGATATACGTGCTCGTTAAATCTGTGGAATCGAAAGTCCTGTGGTCGGTCGTTGAGCAGTTAGCATGGGTGCAATGATCTGGAGAAATTTACTTCCCCTTCAGATTAATGCCAAAATTGAGGAAGTAGAAACTCTGGTGCTGCCATCTATCGGAGGATTTGAAGAGCAAAAGTCGTACTTTCACCTCCATGGTGCTCTGATTAAAACGAAAGACACTCCCAATTGACTTAAATTCGCATAGCCGAGGCATAGCGAGCTTGGCTTGTCCAAGTGTCATTAGTAACAACAACAACATGAGTGAAGAATTTATTTGCTACATTATATTATAATTTAAATTTTAATTAAAGTAACCATGTATGGCAAAATTCTACTTGAATTTCAAAATCTTTTTACATAAAGATTTTTAAAAAATCAATTAGTTTAAAAATCAGATCTTATTTTATAAAGTTTTCCGGAGAGAAGCATACAATTCTCTCCTAAAAACGTTCTCAGCTCTTATTCAAATTAAGACGTGGAAGTAAGCTATTTTTAATTCTTTTAAATAATACAATGTTAGAGCAAGCTTGTTTGCGATGTGCCAAAAATTTATTTTTTAAAACAAGAACAATTGATTTTCATTCTTTCTGACGCTTTCAAGCACAGTGTAACAATTTTTGGCTTCGAAATCAATAGCCCTGATCGAATATCGCCAGATTTGACTCTGGAAAGCTCTTCCTATTCCCAAAGGTGAAATTTTCCTTGGGAACGGATCACTACGCTGACATTGAAGGTACGCAAGACTGAGGTGAAAGAAAATTTTGGTTCAGAATTCTGACTTATCTTTCTGTCGGTTTAAATCATTGTTAAAAGTAGGCAGGTTATTTCTATAACTGTCTATATTTCATAATACCAAATATAACTTTTCGTATTGCGAAAGTTCGTTATTTGGTGAATTAAAGCTAGCAACGTTTCTATATAAGTCCAAATATTTTAATTAAGCTTCTAAATCTCGATGGGAGCAATAGTTTCTATAGATTTTACTGACTTCAAATATTCTTACATATTGACATTACATTATAAATCTTAATGTTATGCGATTATTTTTTCTCGATTGTAAGTTTTCTCAATTTTTTTGTGCGATTTATTTTCATAGACTTCATTTCTAAAGTGTAACTGCGTAAGAATTCGATATAGTTGCAACATAGGTTTCAATAAATTGAAATAAATATTTAATATTCTATATAAAAAATACATGGCAATTATTAGAGATTGTCTATCATGAAAAGTTTTGAAATGTAATTTGATTTTTTAGTCTGAAAGAACCCAAAACCATTTTAAAATCATAAGCACTTTTATAAAAATAATTTTGTTGCGATGCAATTTTGCGGCCTTGCATTTCAGATAATTTAACCATTGAAAGCTGTTGTGGAAATGTTTTAACATTTACTGCGATTTACTTTCAGGAACTTATATTTTAACTTAGATATAGGATCATATTCACATGTTTCCAAGAAGAAAATGTAAGGAAGCTCTATGCATATGCTTGTAGAAAATAGAAATGTCAAATCCCTTGGTTAATTTTAATTTGGTTAAAAATCCCTTGGTTAATTTTTAGAACCGAATCATCCTAGACATTCAAGGACTTTGAAAGCAGATTCATGAGAATGAGCTAATCCCAAAGTCCCAATATATATATAAAAATCCCATATATATATATATATATATATATATATATATATATATATATATATATATATATATATATATATATATATATATATATATATATATATATATATATATATATATATATATATATATATATATATATATTAAATTTTTATGTGTGTGTGTGAATAAATTAATATTGAATATCTCTTCATTCTTTGATTTCAGAATCCATGTATTTTTTTTCTCAATTTACTGCAATGATACAGAACAGTCCTTTTCGCCCGATGCTCTTTTATTTCTGTATCGTAACTGATTCAGAGTAGTCAAAAAAAAGCAGTCTTTTTTGTTTTGTCACTAATTTTTCACATGCATTCAATTAAAATTTATCCAAAACTTTCTTTGTTTGCACCAAAAGAGTTGCTCAGCTATTATCCGTCTATTAGACATTCTATTAGAATTTCTTATTTTCTTGCAAATAATCGGAAAGTTGCTCACTGGTTAGATCTGTGCTGACTTTTAGGACACGGTTTTCTTTGCTTTCACCTTCGTAGTCTGAAAGTTAAACAACTGTTATATGTTCATCAGCTTTTAAGAAAAAAATGAATTTATCCATATTTATTCCATTCTTTGAAGTATAAAGAAGTCAGGCCTTCATCGTTAAAGATTTCTCATTTACATTTAAAGCAATTGTACCACTAATTTTATTTTCTCTATGAATGTGCATATTTATATAGTATTTGAATCATCCTTAAATTTACCCCAACAGATAATAACAAAATTAAGTTTTTTACATTTTAAAATAGGGATTTTTTGCACTGTTCTATTAGTTAATGAATGGTATTGTGATATGCAAACTACAGAACAACTAGTTTAATTTTTTTATCAATACTTGTAATGCCATTTTTCTTAATTAAAATGTTTTTTTTTTCATTTTTTCATTTTGCTATTTGGTTTATTCATGATGCCATACACATTTTTCCAAGTATAGCCATAAAAAAACTGCCGATGCAAAAGTTAAATAATTTAGTTAATAACGTAATTTGAATGGTTTGTATTTGAATATTTTAAGTTACATTATTTGTAATGTTTTCAGTATGACTTTAAAAGTAGCGAAACGGCACGCAATAATTAAATGAAACAATGAAATTTCTGGTTAGAAATGAAAAAAAAATTTAGCTGTGTGAAATTTATTGATTACCGACTCTAATAATAATGCCATAATTATTATTAGAATATATCATCGCACGTATTTTTCACTGACTAAACAACATTCCGAGTTTTTATATGTAATTCCATAGATTTTTTGAATATTTTTCAAGTAAAGAGATACAAAAACAGTGTATTACAATTAAGTTAGTTAAGGAATATTTAATTAATATAAAATTGTTAAATTTCAATTATGTGTTGTGATATTGTTAAATATTTTTAATGAATAACGCAGAAGGTAAATTTTGAAAAGCAACAAAATAACAGTAAAAGATCATTTACGGGAAAACAAACATTAATAACTACAACCAATAAGAAAATAAATGGAAGGAAAATAAAAATGCTCAGCAAAAAGCTAAATTTCTCAGTTTTTAATCTACCGGGCAATGAGGGGGGTCTCTATAATACTTTTGAAATATTTCTGATAAATAAAAAATATATAACTAAACTGACACGAGTACTTAGTAACTAAACAACATGAAATAAATGTAATCAAATCGATATAAAAAATACACAACCCAATACACAGCATAAGACAAAACTAAATTTAGAATGTCATGTTTTCCATATATTATGTTAATATAAACGGAATTAAAAATAAATAGTTGAAAATGAGAAACTTACATAAAATATTTTACAGTGTTGATTAAAGAGACTATTAAATGTTTGCTTATAATTAAAAGATGAATGTAAAGAGCTGCATTACTGAAGTTAATGACCATGATAGATAGATTGATTGGTTGAGAGATAGGTACTAGAGACAGATATGAATATAAAGGAGAGCAATAGGCAGGCAGCAAACCTGGTCACCGTCAACCGGACACGGTGGATAACTACCAGCTGTCCACAAGCCATCCACCAACCATCCACCAGCCATCTAAGAAATGATGTCACGTATGACCAAATTGAGGTGGAGCTTTCCACCAAACGAAGTATTTAGTATGTTTAATTTTTTTTCATCCACAACCGAGCGACAAGTGAATATTTACTTGATTCGCGCTGTTTATATAAGAACATGGAATTCAGATTTTCTATTGACATTGAAGAACTTATCATTGAATATTTTAAAACAAGTTAAATTTAATTGGTCAATATGTTTTAGAATTTCAGTTTTTTGTTTTATAATTTACCCATATTTATTCGATTATATATATTTTTAATAGTTAACAAATGCTTTTAAAACCTACGTGATGATAATTATTTTAATAAAATCTTTAAAAAATCAGCTATATAAAGATCTAATTTGAATAATTAATAATAATTTCAAAAAACAATTCTCTGGTAAAATTTCACAAGATTTTTAAAAACTATTTTCATTATATTTAAATCTTCCTTATTGAAATTGATTTTTACAATAAAAAAATACTTTGAGTATTTTAAGTTTTTAATAAAAATTAACAGAATAAAGCGTTTTTAATTTAAACTACAATTAAAACACAGAAGAAACTAACGTTAAATAATATTTTTTTATTTAACGTTAGTTTCTAATTATGTTATGAATAACAAATAACAAATAATTATGTTATGAATGCATTAAATACATGAACTTTAATATGATAAAAAAATTTATTTGTTTTTTTTTTTTATCTAAATATTATGAAACAAACTCTGAAATAAAATGCAATTATTTTTTAAATTAGGATTTTTAATATAATGCAAATTGCATAAGTATTTGTAGCAAAAAAATTCTTTATAAAATGATTTTTCAATTTATTTTTGTTTATAGTTTATAAAAATTCATTTCAAAGAAATATTGTTAACTTTATTTTAAATAAGTATCATGAGCAATTGAAATAAGTTTTATGTTATTTAAATTTTGTTCTCCCTTTTTTTTCTCTTTCAAATATACTTCAGCAATAATATTTGCTGCTGATATTTAAATCAAAGTATTACATTCAATATTTCTTCGCGTTTTGGGCTTGATTATGTTTTCAAATATGAAAATATTAACAAATATACAATACAATAATAATGCATGTGTTAAACAGTAAATAAACTTTTATTGGTTAATATTTGGAGTGACGTCATTGATGACGTGTTTCTTTCGTGTTTGGCTGGTATACCAGACACCAGGGATCCACAAAACAGACACCAATGAAACACCATCCACAAACAACGCGGTGAGCAGGTTTGCTGCCTGCCATAGAGATAGATAGAGAGATAAGTGTATAGATATAAACATGTTATCTGAAATTTTATGATTTTACAACAACTCCATTTGTCATAAATTTTTTATAACGGAAAATAATTCCACTTTTTTTTTAATTACGACTATTTTAAATACATTATATACAATAATAATTGTATAAATATTTAATAGTTTAAATTCTGATTCTACGTGAATAAAGAATTGCTCTTGTGATTGCTACAATGCTTATCAATGAAGCAGTAAATAGAACACAGCCAAGAGATTCAACCCCTGCGGAAGTTTGGATTATAAAATATAATTGAGAAAATTATTCATAAAAAGCTTCATGGATGAGTCAGGTTTGAAAAGTGAGAGGTGTAAATCTGATAAAAATGATGCAAAATACATGGCGATTGGACATAACCCAAGCTTTGCAACATATAAGTAAAATAATTTATTATTAAATATTTAGAGGTATGTGTATAAAAAATATATTGAAATGACTTACGATTGTATGTGACAATATTTCAATAACGCTTCTTTTTAATATGTATTAATACGATTTATCACGTCCTGTAATAATACTTAATATCGTTAATTTAAATATGTTGAATAGGCTTTTTAATAACTATTAACATACTTGATACATTTTAGTAACAGGATATTATTATTATAAAGTTATTTTGTACTAAAGAAATGGATTACTGCATTTAGAAGATTTTTGAAAAAAAAATAGGAATGTCGGTAATGAGAAGTAAAAATGAACAACAGGAATCGATAGAAATACGAAAAACTCTTTATTCCCTGGTCACATTTTTTCTCATCTTCTGTATAACACAGCGTTTGTTTGTATTGTTATAAAATATTCATTTCACTCAAAAACCCAATATTTTAAAATCAGATTAAAATACATTTGCAATCTAAGTTCTTCATACGAAAAAAATTAACATTTTATCAGTCATAATTTTATTTCGAATTATTCTAGTGAAGGAATTGTAATACTCCCTACAAATTTATAAATTAAAATTGAATTTTTTAGAGATAAATTCTTTCAACTTCCGTATGCCGCAGTTATCAAGACACTAAAGTCAATTGCTTATCCTGTGGGCTTTTCCCTTGAACATTTCCTCAGTACTTACAGCGGCAGTGAAATCAGCCGCTCTCGAATTTTTCGAGATCCAATCCTCATTTCTGAAAGGATCTGTGCGCAGCAAATACTCTCAGAACCAAACGGTGTTGATTGCTTGGTTGTTGGATGTGCGGAATGTCTTTGCCATTTCATAATATTTTACAATAGTTCAAAAACAGAGAGTGCCCTGCTGAAAATTAAGGCATTGGCCAAGATTATTGGGGGGTCGTTCGACCTAATGCTGTGTGTTTGGAGAATCATATCAGTTGGATGTTCTTGACAAACTCACGTAAGTTATGGGAGGGAGTATTTATATTTCACGTGTGACACTCTCCATCCACAAGTAATATTTAATTTGTAGTTGTATTTGGGGAAATGAATGTATATTTAAGGACAGTGAAGCTTTATCAATGACCAATATTTCAAGAATTTCTTTTCTTTCCAATGGCGGTGATGAAAATCGACGAAGTTAAGAATTACTTTCCCCATGATTTCCAAAATGGATTTTCATTCAATGAAATTTGGTTTTAGATACTACATTATTTAGTTTTGGATTAATCTTTTCTCTTCGATTTTTTTTAACTTCATAATGATTATAAGAAACATTATGTTATTATTATGGTTATTAATATACTTTTTAATACATTGGAAATGGAATTAATTTTACTTGAAATTCAATTTACATTTACAATATTTTGTGGTATTTTTATCTTATTCAGAAATTGGTGGGGTCAAATTAATAAAAAACACGCCTTTTGATAACTTTTGTGTTAATATTCTATGTTTCATTTTCAATACTTCTTTAAAAAAAACTCTTGTATTTAACGAAAACGCCTTCATAAATAATGATCTCATTGTTGTAAAGTGTCTTCTGATTGTTTCTGCTTTGACACCCCATAGTAGGTGGCCTAACAACGTTTTGCTGTAATAAGGCATTTTTGATCATCAGTGTTTATTTTTATTCAAAAAATATTCAATTCGAATCATGTTCAAATGTTGCATGTGAAACAATTTGTAAAATTCACAAGTTCCCTTTTTTAATAAAATACTGGGGAAAACAGTATTGTAACTGTTATTATATGTAACTTATATTACATAAACTATCGGCCTTCTGGTTATAGAATAGGGTCTAAGATAATTCATTTACCAGGATCCAAGCAAGATTATGTTTACAGAAAAAAGGAACAAAGTATTTACTATTGTGAGCTTTTTATGGAAATGTATATACAATAAATTTTAAAATGCAATGTAATAATAAGTAAAAATCCAGCATAGATATGTTCACTTAAAATAATAGGTACATTCCTAGAAGTAAAGAAGTACCGGTTATTTTAAGCGAAAATCTGTTATTAGCTTCATCGAAACCCTTATTTGTATAATGGTAAAGCTATTGGAAATATTTGTGTATCAAAGATTAATGAAACTTTAAATTGTATGTAGTACTTTTAAAGAAATATTTTCTTTTAATTTTAAAAATATATTATTTAAAATTATACCATTAATAGCTTTATATTTAAAATAATTTTTAGATTCCGTTGCGTCTAGAAATTATAAGACAGGTTTGAATGATAACATGTTTTCGGTTGACTTACTACCGATTGAAGCTTTGATATATTTCAAATATTCATTCAAGTACTGGTAGTTAATATAATATAATATTGTATTTAATGTTAATGTATATTTATTTGCAATACAATACATTAAGAAATAAATTATATATTTGTACTTTAATATAAAATCTACGCGCGAGTTTTTTAGTTAAAATATTAAATTAAATGGTTTATAATATTGTGCGAATCCCTGAGAAGTTAGATTAAAATTCTGGTTAGTTCTGTAGTACTCATAAACATCAAAAATTATTTTATATGTACAGCAATAATTAACTTAAGATAAATATCAATTTAAATGGAATAATTTTTGATTTCAAAATTCAAAGTTGGCGATGAAATAGAGTGTTATTTCGATATTTACTTAATGAAAACAAACTGTTGCATTATAGTAATTAATTTCACACTAAAGACTGCATTTTTTTTTCTCATTCCCTGATTATACGATATTTCAACTATTTTAACCTTTAGCTCTCTCTCTCTCTTCCTGTAAACTCTCCAGAAAATCCGTTATCTCCTCTTCCGTTCAACATGACGGGACACTGCAGTAAACAAGGGTTGCCATAAAAACATCGAATTCACGGTCCCCTGGAATGGAGCCAAGAGCTCACGCCAAATGAACTCATTCAGATGCTTTAGTGCAAATATTTTAAAAATGTCATCCATCAGCGCAGCTGGATTGAAGAAAAATGGTACGTCAAAATAATTACATCAACACAATACCTGTCATTTGGTTTTTCATCGGGAAGATTTTAGCTTGGCTGAAAACCAAGTACCGTTCTATTTGCAGGTTTTTCATGTGATTTATATCGAAATCATAAAAGAAACCTCGTCCGGAATAATGACGCCATTGTTTAATAGAGCACACAAATTTCAATTGAAACGATTTTCAGGAAATCGTTTCCTGTGTGACAAATTAAGGAATATATAAATTGTAATAAAATACGACTACTTTCATTCTGAAAGAATGAATTCTATTCCATTTATGTATTTACCATAGATGTACTTTTATCTATAAATATATATGCATATTTATATATGTATTTAAAGAGAAAATTCTATTTAAGCTGTGAATATTTTTTAAATGGCAACACAGTGAAAACAAAGTAATTGAACTATAAAATAGCAGATAACTATAAATTTAAAAGGAATCTGTAGAAAAATTTCCAGTGTGAACCAGAATATTTCATTTTTAAAACCGAAATTATTTTTTTAAACAATATTTGCTCTTTACTATATACCTTTCCAGAGAATGATTTATATTTAAAATATGAAAT